>WMED01006124.1:0-18791 GCA_019650415.1 Pipa parva | reverse complement strand
TTTCTATAGGGTTGAGATCTGGGCTCTGACTTGGCCAGTCCAAAAGGCAGATTTTGTTTTCCATAAGTCATTCTGTTGTGCACTTGCTCCGGTGTTTTGGGTCATTGTCCTGGTGCATCACCCAACTTCTACAGAGTTTCAGCTGGTGTACAGACACTCTCAAATTATCCTGTAGAATTTTTTGATGCACTTTGGAATTCATTTTCCCCTCAATGACTGTAAGCTAACCAGGCCCAAATCATGATGTTCCCTCCACCATACTTGATGGTTGGAATGATATTTTTATGGTGATGTGCAGTGCCTTTTTTATGCCAGATGTACCGCTGCTTGTTCTTTCCAAATAGTTCAATCTTAGTTTCATCTGTCCACAAAACATTTCACCAGTACCGCTGTGAAGTGTCAATGTGCTCTTTCGCAAACTTCAGGCGTGCAGCAATGTTCCTTTTAGTAAGCAGTGGCTTCCTTCATGGGGTCCTGCCATAGACGCCCTGCTTGTTCAAAGTTTTATGAACTGTAAATTCATGAACACAGATGTTAGCCTGTACCAATGCCACCTTCAAATCTTTGGCTGTCACTCTGGGTTGTTTCTTTACCTCATTGATAAGTCTCCGTTGTGCTCTTGGGGTTATTTTGACTGGGTGCCCACTTCTTGGCAGAGTAGCCACAATCCCAAATTGTCTCCATTTGTAGATTGTTTGCCTTACTGTAGACTGGTGAATTTCTAAAGTCTTTGAAATTACTTTGTAACCCTTTCCATCTTTATGTAAAGCAACAATTTTTGATCGTAGATCCTCTGAAAGCTCTTTTTGGCGAGGCATGGCTTACATACACGTATCCATCTTGTGTGGAGCAAACTCAAAAATTCTAAGTGGTTTTCGTCCACACCTCCAAACTCATTTTCTTAACAAGACTCCAGGTATGCTAACACCTGACTCCAGTTAGCTTTTTTGAGATCATTAACTCAAGGGTTGACATACTTTATCCACTAGCACTATAATGTTTTCATTGTTGTTCTCAATGAAGATTTGAAGGATCAAAAATTTTTTGCGTTATTATTTTGGGCATATTATATTTGTCAATACGCTTGACTTGGATGAGGATCAGATCACATTTTATGACAAGTTAATGCAGAAAACCATAACATTTCAAGAGGTTCACATACTTTTTCTTACCACTGTATAATATATTTTGGTGGCCTTCAATGGATTGGATAGAGACTTTAAATGGTGACAGCCATCGTTGACTTGCCAGTACTAATCAAACCTATTAAAAAGGCGCAGTATATACTGGGTGTTTAAAGTTGTATTTATATGTGATTGAATATTTTAATAATAGATCTTTTTTTAGCTTCTATACGTTGGGTCCTATAAGTCACTCAGTCTTCTTCTGCCCTGGACTTACAGGGGAAAAGATAGGTGTGCCCACCATGCATTAAGGTATGCTGGAAAAACTAAAAATAGCATGTTCCTGTACTCTCTACCTCATTTTGCACTCTCTCTCTCTTTGTGCATAAGATGTTAAATAATATTCCTTTGGGCCTAGCAGTTCTTTCAGCTTCTACCCACACTATAAAAAGATTATTCTGTCGGATACTGTACATCACAATTTATGGCATGAATATCTTGCAAACTGTTAGTAAATATATAAACATGCATGACAATAGATATTAGCTGGATAAATTATTAATGTTCACATCTTCCCTCCCCAAAGACTATTTACGATAGAGCAGTGAAAAACTCTGATATCTTTAAACACCCATCTTATTGGTGGATGGATGTGATATTATACATCCATCTTGTTTGTGTAAGGTGCTAAGCCTACAGTGGTTCATTGAATAAGGCTGGGGTGCTTTGATCATAGATTGCCCCAGAGTGCATGGACACTGCTTTGCTGAATAGATTTATTCTCCACAAGTAAAAATTAATATACATGACAGTCAATTACATTAATTCTGAGTCAGAATTAGTGATGCAGGAAGGTCCTGTTACATTCATTGATAAAGAGATACTTTAACTCTATCCGTGTCCTACGTGGTGTTAGGAAAACTGAAAAATTAGCATGATCATTAAAAGCTAAATGGTGTTCATATTTCTACTGTACTGATTAACACTACCCCTTGAATTTAACAATCATACGTTTCATGGCTGTCATTTTTTGCCAATCACTCGCCTTATGAATAGTTTTTCACATCAACAAAATTTCTGAATGCAAGTAAATGAGATACGTCCACGATGAGCCATCAACTGCCAGCTAATTCTTACGTGACAATCATTCCTTAGGCAATGTGAAAAGGAAGGGCATGTGAAAACCTGGCCTGATACATTTCATGATAAAAAATTGAAACAAGGATCACAAATGTTAGACCTGTCTAAAAGAGCACATTTATTTGTTATATAGTTAACTGAAATGTGTCAAACAACGAAAGACACTTATCACTGTTGCTTGAGGGAACAATATGTTCTGAAGACAGTCAGTATGAGGATCATGAAGAATGTAAAAAGTAGGTCAAGGAACAATCTCATTACCAACTGTTATTCATCCATCCATTTGTCTAGTGCTTTAGAAAATATTTTGAAATATACTATATATATATATATATATATATATATATATATATATATATATATAGTATATACAAAGGTATATATAATAATTATTATTATTATTATTCACTTAAATAAGTAATTACTTCAACTCTAGCCTCTTCTTCATCTGATCAATTTGGAATTTCAGGTCAGTAGCTTGACCAATCACATTCAAGATTTTTAAAAAATGTAGTTAAAAAGCAACAAGTCTCCAGCAGCTCTATGAAAATGCACCCATGTAAGATTCTGATTGGTTATTCAGCATCCTTAAGCCTTGCAGTCAAATCCCTGACTGAATTCCAACCTAGACTACTGAAAAGGGAGTAGGTGAGACTAACAAGCTTGAGTTTCATACATTAAAATAACACACTTATAGGTGGTATATAAAAAGAACATTAAAAAAACTAATTTAGAATTGCCACTAAATCATATTTATGCTAGGCTGGTACTCCCAACTCTTCCTACTTAAATTTAGATAAAAGCTTTGATTATTGTTGTACACATGATATATCTATGAGTAAACTGCCTTTTTTCCTGTTTCTTTTTGAATCTACATTTCAGCTTTCCCCCCTCAGCTGGCATCTATTTTCACCTCACCGAGTTTGTTTTGTTTCTCATTGCCCTTGGCATTTTGTGCTGGTAGAAGGGACTCTTAATCCCCCTCCAATCAAAAACTGTCACTAACAGCAACTTATGCCAAGACGTCTTGCTTTTACACACTATTTATGGGCAAAATTTATTAAACTCGGAAAGACTGCTCTGGGTATTTCTGAGTTTATTGAGAGAAATCTCGCATTGTCCTCATTACATTTTTCAACATCTTGAGATCAAATTTTTCAATCTTGATTTTGCACATTTTTTTTGTTAATGGATTGGTAGCTATACTTTATATTACTAGCATGGCTACCTTTCCATTGAAAAGTTTTAAAAAATCAGGGATCAAAAAACTCGATCTTGAAATTTTGAAAGAAATCTTCCAAGAACAATGCAAAATCTCTCTCAGTTAACTCAGAAAGACCCAGAGCGATCTTTCCGAGTTTAATAAATTTCATCCATATCTATAATAATTAACCATCCTAAAAGAAACTGTTATGGAGAACCTACAGAGCATATTACAATATCCTGCTCTTATTTTATTCGCTCTTAACTTGAAATTACATGACCTAACTGTGCATATCTCCAATAAGATGTTTTTCCTAATATGTGATGCAATATCATGGGCCTTGAAATAATTCATAAGCCATGTTATTAATTATGATATATTTGCATGATAGTTCTTTTTTTAAGTGTAGAAGATAAAACCAGAGAAAATGGCAAATAATTGCATTGGTGTAGAAAATGATATTGAGCATGGAAGGCAGGGCGCTGAAATCCACCTTTCCCTTCTCTATTTTTGTAGAGAAGACAGCAGGAATCCAAGTATTTCTCTTGCTGGAAAATTGCAGTCTCCTGCAGATTCTTCCTGATGACCTAAGGTCATGTTCCACCACAGTTTGATGTTACCAGTAAACTCTGCTGCTTTTTCTGAACTTGACCTGTTCTGTAATTTTTTTCTACCCCACAATTTTAAAATATCCATCAGGTAACTAACTCTCTCATGTTTTCCTGGCATAAATAAAAGCCAAACAATGCATTTCTCCAATGCTTATGGAATTCAGGTCATGCTATGGTTCGTAGCACAGTGAACCTGCTAAAATCAAAAATACAACAGTGGAATTGTTATTTTTATTCTGTACATTATACTAGTCATCGTTTTGAAATTGCCCTCATAATATGTTTCTGTCATAAATAAACATTTTTTTTGTATTGTATTCTATTTATACGTATAGCGCTGATAGATTAAGCATAGCTTTACAGAGATTTGTCATTCACTTCATTCCCTGCCCCATAGAGCTTACAATCTAATTCCCATATTCAACATACTGTAAAACATTCTTTTTTAGTTGAAGTCTTATGCACCTTGCCAATGCTCATGTAGATGTGTTTAAGTAATAATAGTGCAAATTACTTAGGGGCTAATAATATTATTCATTGTAATAGTTTCAGCATCTCCCACAGAGCATTATTTTGTAAGGGTGCATATAAGAGAATATACTACATAATTTATTAACGTTTGCATTAACAAGGTTGGAAGGAACAAGTGGAATGTAGAACTAGAATACAAGAGCTTACAATCTAATAAGAAAAAGGGAAAGAAATAAAGTTTAAGAATCATACAGGGTTACCTACTGTTTTTCCATGGTTTAGCTCATTACTGTAATCACCTGCTTCAATTAACATTTACACGAAAACACAACTGTCAGTATACAGTATTCAACAATAATGTATTAAAATCTATGTACATATTTACAAAAGTAAAAGCAATATAGGGATATCTGTGAACATGTGGATGGTAGAGGGTCCAGTCCTGAGGACAATAGGTATCTCCACACTCTTATGATGTCCAAGTTGAGTATTTAAAATATAAAAGTCCAGCGTTGTTTTCAATAGTAATACATTTGTGCAGACTGACACAATTTTAACATGATCTGTAACTTTCTTAAAGCATCATCACATAGTAAAATAAAGATTAGATATAATTGGGGGGTTATTGACTAAAGTGAGAATTTGACTGTGGAAGTGAATTCTCATCACTTTGGGTGGCTACACCCTGATCCTCTACTCCTTATTCACTAAACAGCGGATTCCCATAGCAAAATCTGTGACCGTGTCAGAATTCATATAGTAAATTCATGACTGCCTCAGTAGCCGTCTATCATGTAATGTGCAGCTGTTAACTGGAGAATTCACCATATCAGAGTTTGCTGAATATCCAAATATGGGGAAGTGAAAAATTCACACCTTTACAAGACAATTTGGACTTTAGTCAATAACCCCCTGGATCTACTACCGTTTCAAGTTAAAGGAATTCCTCTGTCTTCTGAACCGCAACTGCACTGGCACTGCAAGGACTAACAGTGAAATTTATTAAATTCAGAAAGACCGCTTTTGAGATCTTACATTGTTCTTGCATTTCTTTTTCAATTTTTTGAGATCTTGTTTTTTATCTCAATTTTTCAAAATTTTTTATGGAAAGGTAGCCATATTAGTAGCTATTGAAAACTTTAAAAAATCGAGATTGAAAAACTTGATCTAAAATAAAATTTAAAAAAAATCTCATGAGAACAATGCGAGATCTCGCTCAGTATACTTGGAAAGGTCGAGAGTAGTCTTTCTGAGTTTATTAAATTTGGCCATAATTGGAGAAGTTTGGATTGGTTGATAATAATGTCAATCATTATTCCTGTCACTGCCAAAATGGACTCACAGCTGCAGATTGGGAAACTTTGTTGAATTGCCTTTTACAGTAAAAAAAAAAAAAATTAAAAGCACGCAAATTTAGCATATTTACTAGATATTTTATTCAGAAATAGTTTTAGTAACAATAATAGTATAATAATAGTTTTAATTTAGTAACAATAATTGCAACTATTTTCCAAAAATTCTGGGAAATTTGCTCAACCTTCTCCCTTAGGGAATAATGGGTTTTTGCCATGCTCAATCCAGCGGGGAAAAAATATTTTTCATCTTCAAAATTTGTCGCAAGCAGCTTAATAAATACCAATATCAATGATATTGATATTTTCACCATATTTAGCTAAAGTTCAATATCAATGATGATGATTTATCCGTTCAGTCAAGGCCGACTTTCAGTCATTCTATGAATCATCGTTCTCCAGGCTTTCCTATTTTTGACTGTTTCTTTTAGTTCTTTTATGGACATATTTGTGCCTTGATTGTGTCTATCCAGCGTGTTCTTTGGTGTCCTCTTCTTCTTGTCCCACTGACTATGCTGAGCATTAATGTTGTTTCCAGAGAATTAGCTCACATGATGTGTTCAAAGAATGAGAGCCGTTGCTTGGTGATTTTACCCACTAGTAATATTTTTGGTTTGACAAATTGTTGGATCACCTTGTTTGTGACCATTGATGTCCATGGTATGTGCATCATTCATCTCCAACACCATGGTTCGAACACTTCAATGTTTTTTCTGTCTGCCTTCTTGAGTGTTCAACTTTCATATGCATATGTGGAGATTGGGAAAATGATTACATTGACCATGCAGATCTTTGTTGCAATGCTAATATTTTTGCTATTCCATATATTTGCCATTCCTTGAATTGCACTGCAGCCAAGTGTGATTCTTTTTCTGATTTCTGCCCCTGATTCACTGCTGTGGTCAATCCGAAGAAGAGGAAATCTCTGACGGATTCAATTTTTTCACTGTCATTTGTTAAGTTGACTGTACTATTGCTGCTGTCATCATTACCTTTGTTTTCTTCATGTCGAGGTACAGGCCCATGCGCTCAGTTTCTTCTTTAACTCTTTCAACCAAATATTCCAGGTCATTTTCACTTTTCACAAGCGAAGTAGTATCACCAGCATATCAGAGGTTGTTTATGTTTCTACCAGCAATTTTCACTTCAGTTGGTGATACGTCCAGATTGCATCATGTCATGATCATTTTGGCATACAGATTGAACAGGGCCGGTGATACCGTGCAGCCTTGTCAAACGCCTTTGTGGATCTTAAACAAGTCTGTGTTGCCAACTGTTGTCCTGACTGTGGCTTCTTCATTAATGTAGAGCGATCTTATCAGTTCTACCAGATACTCTGGGATGTCCATTCGCTTCAGATATTCCCATAGCTTGTTGTGTTCAATGCTGTCATATGCTTTTCTATAGTCGATGAAGCAAATATATACATTCTTTTGATATTTGCATGTCTTCTCTATGATCCACCGCAGGTTCACAATTTGTTCTCTGGTTCCACGACCTCTTTGAAATCCTACCTAGACATGAAAGAGCACTCTCTCGATATTTGATGCCATGCATTTTTGAATAAATTTCAGCTTGATTTCGCTTGCATGTGATATGAGTGTGATGGTCCAATAGTTGCAGCTTTCTTAAGTACCACCTTTTTTTTTAATGTGGGACAAAGACTGAACTTGTCCAATCTCTGGGCCATGATTTGGTCTTCCGTGCCTGCCAGCAGAGTTCTGTTAGCACTGTGATGGACATGGGCTTGAGTAATTCAACCGGTATGCAGTCAATGCTGAGGGCTTTGCAGTTTGGTAGTTGTTTCAGAGCCTAGGCTACTTCTTCCTCCAGAATATCTGGTTCTTCCTGGATTGGGTATCCCTGGTTAGCTGATTGACTTGATTGCTTATTTTCATACAGTTCTGCTGTGTTTTCTTGCCACCTTTGTTTAATTTGGTCTTCACTCTGTAGTAGTTTGCCATTCCGATCTTTGATTGTCGCTGCTTTACAGGTTGCGAATGGTGCCCTTGACTGCTTCACATGGCGAAGAGCTCACGGGTCTGACCTTTCTTGCAACAGCAAGCCAGGTCAATATCAATATACCTGTTGAATTATTATTTGACTTTGATAAATACCCGCCTCAATAGTCACTTGCAAATAAATGGTTTGCTCTATAGCAGAGGTCCCCAACCTTTCTTGCACCAGGGACCGGCTTTAAGCAAGACCAGTTTTCCATGACCCGGTGGGGTGGTGGTGGGGCAGGTGCGGAGCTTTGGTCATATGGGGGCAGGGGGGATGCTGGTGGAACCTCGGTGTATACAGCACTGCTGCTGTACACCGGTACTGGGAGCTGCGTCAATGAGGCCAGTTTTCTACTCCGCCCCGGCATGCCCCACATAACATATTCTGCCGGGGGCGAGTCAGTGAGGAGAGCCTGCCGCCCCACCCCGTCCATGCTGTGCTGGATGGCCGCGTCACTAAGACCCGCTCAATGCCCAGCCCCGTCCTGCATAATGTTCTCTGCCGGGAGCTGCGATCTGTCACAGTGTCACGAGCAGTATGTGAACCCACTGTACTACCCTGGAGTTTGACGTAAGGTACGTTGCGAGGCGCGGAGTCTAAGAGGTCCCTGGTCTTCGCCTTTAACCTCCGCAAGGGGGTGCTGGTCTTAGCTGCACAGGACCTCCAGGTCGCGGTCCCCGAACGTACCCTCCAATGGTAGTTTCTAGTACAGAATACAGGATACAGGCTGGAACTAGAATATCTCACTTTAACAGAAATAATGAAAAAGGGGAGTGTATAACTTTAATAAGGACTCCTAGAACGCCAGGAAGCACTGAGGATTTTAATTCACTAGGAACAGAGTACATAGGCAGGAATATCAAAATAACAAAATGAGAGCCAATATAGCAAGACCTATATAGCTGGAAGCTTAGGCAATGACTGACTAAGCTTTCCAGCTTTTAAATCTCCTGCTGCGTCCCTGATCAGCGGGAGCGCTCCCGACACGTCAGTGTCACATGAGCGCGCCGGGCGCGAGCACGTCGCCGGCCATCCTTAAAACTCTGACTGCCGCGGCTCGTGCGCCTAAGGACACAGCGCCCGAGCCGAGCGGTCAGGTAAGGAGCGGCGGTCACGCCACGTGTTACACACAGCTATGGCAGAGAACATTATCAATCCACAAAGAGCGTGCTCTGACCAGGCGCAGGGCCACAGAGCTAGCTGTCAGCGGCACCGCGGACTGGCTGAAAAACCCCAACGGCCCAGTCCTGGTCCGCGGACTGGCGGTTGGGGACCTCTGCTCTATAGTATTTTTAGAATGATAACAGTTTCGCAACAATCACTCACTATCTATAAATAAGTAATGGACAGGTTAGAAGGTGATCAGATGTTGATGAGAAGAAACTTATATTTGTTTGGTGCAACCCTACAGCAGAACCTCACAACCTAATCTGCCATTCCCACAATCCGAAACAAAATGGTTGTATTGAGATGTTATGCATACCACTTAAGCTATCTGATCTAAAACCTTCAGAATTGTCTTCCATTGGTTGCTTGGCATCATAGTTCAGTGACTAGTGATGAGTGATGACAGCAATAATTGTTATCGGACCGATAATCGATTTTTTAAATCATCTGATCGATAATCAGCATCCGATAACGATTATCGTCAAGTACAATCTGCACCGCTGGGGTATCTCTTTATTAGTGCTCTCTCTCAGATCGGGTCCTGTGCTCTCTGTCAGATCGGGTCCTGTGCTCTCTGTCAGATCGGATCCTGTGCTCCTTCTCTGTCTTTATTGTTGCTGTTTCTCAGATCAGGTCCTGTGTCATCATGGGAGAGAGATACAGAGAGAGACAGCATAGACCCGATCTGAGAGAGAGCACAGGACCCGATCTGAGAGAGAGCACAGGACCCGATCTGAGAAACAGCACTGATAAAGCAGAGGGCCTCTGAATAACTCTTTCTTCCAAATGCATTAAAAGCTGGCTCAAGCGGAAACACTCGATGACGATTTTCGTGAAGATTACTTCAGGAAATTATCGAGTCATCGAGGAGCAACGATTAAGTAAAAAGTTGTGCCGATTTCATCGAACACTCGATAGCATCGATCAACACTATCAGTGACAGCTGGAGTTTCCGAAGTTAACGTTAACCGTCCTCTTGCTTCCTGCAGGTGACTGTTACCCTCCAGTTTATTCTGCAAGGTGCCAGCAGCACTTCATACAGCTGTGAACTTTCACACTGAATAAAGGAAGCAAATTTCACATTTTCGAGTTGATTTCCCTTTATTGCCTTCAGACTATATATTATTTCTGAAATGAAAATCAATTCTTGGTTGGTTGCTCAGCTCAGACTGTAGTTGAAAAAGCAAACTGCCTGATCCCAGGCATGTATTAAAAGAGCTTGAAATGTATTGATTCTTTTCAATTACAGTTTGTTCTGCCGTGACTATACAGGTTAAAATTGCAGCATCTGTATCCAGCTGTTACAATAATGCAAAACACCTTTTGTTTGCTGTAGTTTAGCACTTTCTCATGCTCCTACATGTTGTAATCAGACAAGCCTACATACAGCATAATAATAAGTAAGAAGAAAGTCTTATGTTAAGCATTTAGAATTTTCTCCAGATCCTGAAGCCAAATATCAGAGGCAGGTGAACATTTTCAAAATATCTAATTATAAGAAATGTTATTATTTATCATTGCTGGATGTGGGCTGCTTAAGGCTCACTGAGAAACCTTACATTTGAAGCCCACTCGCTAAAATGATTTTCCTAATTGATATAATTGCATCCACATACAGTATGGCAAGTGGTGTACAATTTTATATATATATAAAAAAAGTATTCCTTTATATATATTATATGCTAGTAAATATATGGGTTGAGCAACCTAAATTGTAACGCTTCAGAACTGGGACAGGTAATCCATTGGCATCCATCAAGTTGCCACACGTGGCTGGAACATTCTACCTCTCATGAGTTTCACAGGGTAGCTGTAGAAGCGGAAGGGGATGAAGACCTGATAGCCCCAGATAATGCCTACGTATTATAGGCTTCAATTCCAACTACATATTGCTGCCTAATTTCAGATAAAAACCTTTGTGGTGCCTGGGTGTCTCTACTTAGCCCACGTTATATTTAAATTATGCCAGTTGCTGTTTTTAGCATGTTTACATTGCATTACTATCAGTTCAATTCCAGCCAAGAGACCAGAGCCACGCTTACTATTTTGTAGTTGATATAATAAAATTGTATCCATTGTTTTCTATGGGATAATCCATAGAGGATATTCATTTTTTTACCATAGACAATGATTCTAATTTAAAATCAAGTAAGCTTCAAATAACCCAATGTGCCTGTTCCAAAACTGTTTTACAAGCTCCCACAGTTCAATTTTCCCTGTACACATTCATAAAAATCCAAATTTGACTGTCAAACTGTTTTGATTTCATTATGTGATGCTTTTGTGGGGGAGTATGTTAATAAATGCATTTGGCAGACACATTCGTGACTCCATATTTACAAGATTTATGGTAAAGTCGTCCTGTTGGTGGTCATTTTTGGAGTGCTTTCAAGGATCCTCTTTTCTTTTCCAGTTGGTTTCGATGTTTGTAGCATGGATCTATCAACCCGCCTACCAGATATTGGGAAGGTAACCACATTATTATAACTGTATTAAATGAATATTTCATCCCTTTCTATGTCACCATATCCCTAGTTCATGTTGTCAACATCGGCGTTTGCACACAGGGTGTGCCTGGTGTGCCCGGGCACACTCTAATGGCAGTACGCAGGATGATACACTCAGTATAAAAATGCCAGTGTGAACCTAGCCTTAAGATTTTTTTTTCTTTAGGGGCACACCCTAATGAAATGGCCTGCGCACTCCTATGGTTGTCAATTGCTTGCAGTCTTTATTGTCACTTTTGAATGGACAATCAACCAGTGAAATAAGTGTAGTTGGAAAAATGGTAAATGGACATGAATGTGTATTTTTACAATGATAAATTGATTCTACTTCAACTGTAAGTCAAATTAAAAATAATCAAAAAGAAGAACCATGCACAGTCACTTGATAAAGGGTTGTAAGACCCGAAACATGTCGTGTTTTACCTTCACCCAATAAAGGGTTGTAGCACAGCTGCCTGTTCGTGGTTCTTCTTTTTGATTATTTTTAATTTGACTTGTGGTTGGGAGATTGCACGGTGCTCCAACGAAGAACTTGCGCTTCAATAAATCATGTCACCTGTCTCAGACCCAGGGAGAACCTGTACAAGCTACTTCAACTGTGTGGAGCCCCTCTATATATTCCTAAAGTCAGACTACTTAAACAAAAACAACATACCCTGTTTAACAGTATATTAAATGGAATCACAGAGAGGATCAGAAAATCCTACCCCCACCTCTGCTGTTATGAAGTATGAAACATGACCTTCACACAATGTCAGAGTGGAATTGATAGCAGTAACAGAGTTGGAGAATTGAGTTTCCTACTCCAGCTGGCTACTGACAGCACATTTCTGTGCAAAGAGATTTGTAGACTGTATACTGCGTATATAGACTATATACAACGTCGCGGAGAGCGGAAAACAAAATAGGAATTACTCCGCAAAGTAGGGCAAGCAGCACATAATGAGGCAATGGAGAGAGGACGTAATATTGAATATACAAGAAATACAATGCATAAAGAGAGATAGAATGGTACAGGAAGAGTGGCAGGGTGGTGCAAGGAACAATTTCAAAAAGGGTAAAAGACGAAGTCAAGAATCAAGTAGTGATGGAATTCTGCAAGTAGCAGAAATGGAAATGACATTTGTATAAGTAAATATTCTCTCCATAGCTCGATGTTCCCTTGCACAGAGCAATGACTGCCACACTGCAGCATATAATTAAACTTGCACATCAGATCTCTCCTTTGATCTCTGAAAAGCTTTGAATTCGGCAAAGCTCCTCATTCCTCCCATACACAAGCCTCCCATACAAAACTAAAATGACTAGTTTTTTTTTTCCTCTATATTAAAAGTTGTGGAAAGTCTCTGCTATTATTCCGTGATATGATAAAAACCATTATACTTTGCTACCATCAAGCCTATTTATTACCGAAGCCTAGTTTTTATTCCTTTGTAATTAGGTCTTTTTTTGTTTCCCCCCCAATCCATTCGGCCGCTATAGATTTATAAAGGATAAAAACAGTTTGAAATGAATTCAGAAAGGATGACAGAGAAAAAGAGGTTTGTAATATTGACTCTTGCAATTTTAATGTGATCCCTTAAGTACCTTGTGAAATATTCCTATGGCCCATTTTGGCCTGCAAAGTCAACTGATATGTGTAGGGACATGGGACTAGAAGTTAAATGACTAGTTATGATGTTGGAACCCTATATCTTCAGATTCACATTGGTGTAAGTAGGTGATCATGGTTCCAAGAGAATAATTAAACCTCCAGCTCACATCAAACAAACCATGTACTTTTTTTAAAAAAATGCCAGTGATATGCTCCCATATTATCAAACCATATTATTCAGTATTTGTATCAAGATTTATGTCATTCCTGCTTCACAGTGCTGTTTTCTTAATTTCGTTGTTTATAGGCCCCCTTCAGCTAACAAGTTCAGGAATCGCTCTGGTTACGGCATTTCCTGCATGGTTGTCAGGAAGCTGGCACTTGCAATCACATCCTACAAAATACAGTCTTGGAGGAATCTGATTGGTTGTAATTATTCAGCTGAACACTAGGGAAATTCTGGTCTAAGTTCAAATACTGTTTATTAGTGTTTACTTAATAAACACTTTTTATTTTTTATTATCTTTTAATAGTCCAAAGTTCACTGGAACAATTAGAAATACATTCTGGTTGCACTTTAGAATAAGGAAATCACTGATTGACCCACTAACCATAATTTAGCTTTGCTATAGACAATTGTCTATACAAACTAAATGAAGGAAGATCTTCACAGTACCTATCTCCCTTAAAAGCGCTGCTAACTGGATCTCCTTATCGAAACTAATATGTCACCAGTAACAATTCAGTTTACATTTTAGTCAGTAAGTCACCTGGCATTGAGCTTCCAAGCGAGAAATCAATTGCAATTATCTTGTCATGTTATCAGCACATATGTTTAAGAGGAGTTATCTACAAGCTCATTTCCAGGATACCAAAACTATATTTGCCCCTTGTGACTTATTCCTGAAAGACCGCTATGCACTATATGGTAGGACATTCTAAATAATATCTCCTACAAAAGATTACATTATACCTTGTTATTTGCTAGAGTCTCCTGTTAGATTCTGCTACTTTCTTGCCCCCTAGTGGTTTATCATGCATCTCTTTGTAAATACAATTTAGTAGAGTTTGTAGTAAAGTTCCCTACATTGTTTTATGCCCTTAGTGATATTAGGTTGACTGGCTTACAGGGGATCCCATTGTTCTTCCAAAGCTGGTTGGCATTCTATGCTGAGTTATCTTACCCCATAATTGCTTTATTTCAGCTTATCTTTTAGCTTGTGAAAAGGTGAATAAAATAAGTGAAAACAGTGAATAAGTGCATGTGCTGTTAATTGTGACTAAATAATAATTAAAGTGCGATGTAGAAAACATATATGTTGTAATATATGATGGAATGTTTATGTTAAAATATAATTGAAAAATTAGAAGAATAAGAATGAAAACTTAAGCTAGGGATCAGTGAAATATAAAAGATCCCAGCTGAAATTTAACCCTTTAGGTTGTCTAGTGGGTTTTTATGATTTAAACTCTGCTTCCTATCGGCGCCCCACCTATGAGTAAGCGACGAGGCGCGAAACGCGTCAGGGGTTGCCTCATTGTTTGTTTTTGCTTTTAAACCCTTTGTACACAAATGGACCTGTTTTAACTTGAAGTTAAATAAATATTTTTGATTTTATTTTGGGAGTGCTGGATTTTCAGTTAGTATGTTAACCTAAGGTAACTCAGCACAAGCTGGTTGGTGTTTAGTTTGCTAGTCAGCCTTGTACTTGAGTCACTCAAACTAATTTGAAAATGTGCAGTCTTCCTTCCCAAACCTGGAATTGGGAGCCCTAACACCCTTAAAGAAAGCAGATCACTGGTGTTGATGTTTACCTCCATGAAAACCTTATCCTTCGAGAAACACCCTCCTCAGGGACATATTTATTGATAATACATTATAGTAATGTTAATTTACCATTATCACAGGGTTCCCTGTGGTGTACAACATTTGGACATGCCCAATGTAACACCGCTTTGATTTTTGTTATCACTCTGGTAAAAGCATAGACAGCAACAGTAGCAGACATAGAGCAATGGCATGTAAATATACCCTTGCCTTACAATTGTTTCAATTCATGATTCTCAGATTCAGTAGAATTCCTAGGCAGCATTGGTTCCCTTTGTTCAAAATGATATTGTTTTTTTTTTCTGAAAAATAATTTATGGAATGTTTTTACTTTTTTATTAGAAATGGACCACAAAGTCTTAAAACAACTGTGTGTTTGGCTCAGTGACTTTGAGATCACAAAAACTAATTGTTTTACTGTTATTTCACAGAGCTGATCATTGGGGACATAAGTTGAAATTAAGTAGACAGAGTAATGAAATCTACACATGTAAATAGAGATTGACACAATGTAACAGTCCCATCCATTTGAGCGATAATGATTTCACAGTCTGCTAGAGTGAATCATATTTATTTATCCAGATACAATAAATCTCAAGGTTACTGTGAGAGATGCTAAAAGCAGAAAGCACCTTCCTGAGGTTTTTAAGGACGCTGCCTCAGTTTCATTGTGTGTGTGTTGCATGGAATTCTAAAGTGTTATTGAATGAATTGGTTAAATAATTGTGAGTTATATCAGACCTTTATTCTGAACAACCAAATTGCCAGTTGATACTAAATAATGAAGATAGAGCAGAAAACATGAAAGATAATGTATGTGCCCTTATATTGTCTGTATAATGAACTCAGAGATCGTGTGCATCATCAGTATGACCTTTAAAGGAACACTTGAAGCTCATTAGCTCATGGGGTGCGTAATCCATAGGTCATCAGGAAAAAGAACTGAGATTCACAGGTAAACATTTGTAGGGGGTCTCTATTTCCTTCCAGGCTCATGAATGAACCCTTTCTCTGCTGGCTAGAAAATGTCTCCTTTAAATATGTTTCATGGATCATCTACACAGCCTCTGAATGATAGTTTTTCCATTGAACAACTCCACGTGTTCAAGGATGAGATAGTGCCACCATCTTCCATGGCCCTGCAAGAGCTTATGTTTTAGAGTTATCTTAGTTCATCATAGTACAATACTGAAATAATACTAAAACAAAGTGTTGAATGATAAAAGTCAGCCATGTCATAACTGAATTGTTTTCCTCTTTTATTAATTGTTGTGTAATCAATGAAGATCTACATTTTCATGACAGTTGGGGTTCTCCAGTCTGCAGTTAACCCTGGCTGATTGTGACCCCCTGGAAGATATATTAACATCTATGAATTAAATCCATCATATTTTTTAAGTTTTTGGAAGTAAAATGTTTCATACCTCTCTCTCTCTGCCCCATTAAGATGCTGCTGTTGCAGCTTCAGTGTATTCACCATTAGTGTGCTGGAGCATATTGTTGTGCTAAGGATAAGTACAGACCTGTGTCAGCTGTATGAGTATTATTGTATGTGGTGGTCCTTGCCAACTGGGATGTGGATAGTCATTTTTTTCTAGCACAAATGTGTAAATTTTAGAATCCCTACTGGCTTTATCTCCAGGCCAAACAAAGTTAGAGGCACATATAAGTTAGTGCTTGCAAACGTTATTAGTGATTAGTGACCCTCAATTCATCTTTTGAAAGGAAAAAAAGAAAAGCCAAGAGGATTGTTTGATTGTGCCTGATAATGTTGTTGAAAATGCTCCACTTACATAAAGCTCGTAGAATGTTATTACATCACTGGGGTCCCATATGCATTAATACATCAGCAGTTGAATTACAACTACCAACATTACAGATCTCCAAGACACAGGAAGTTCTATTTCAACAGCAGGAGAATGACCCTAGGTTGGATATTATCTGGTTTATATCAGTGACCCAATGGCCTTCTCCAGCTGTTTTGGAATTCTTCTTCAGTGGAATGACCTTCAGGATGGAAATCCTATTTTATCCAATGCCCTAATGTTCATATGTTTCTTTTTTTTTTTTACCTCAGTAGAAAGAATCATTGATTTATTTTATTTGATGCTAAAAAAAAAAAATTGACATTGTCTGTGCAATGTGTAATGGGAATAAATACTTGCCTCCGGCTAAAGTTAGGGATCCTATCTTTTGTGAGACTTGAGATGAAGGTTTCTCAATGTGTCATTAAGGTACGGTTTATATAAAGAACCTGCTGTCATGTTCCTATAGTATTAACAGTTCTATCAGTTCCGCTGAAGAGAGATAGAAGATGAAGAAGAAAACAGGGCAATTTCATATTATTCCCATACTATGGCACTATTCAGAAAATCTTGACTCATTTTTTTTCCTAATTTGCTACTGAGTTAGCCTTAATATAGTTAAGTTTTCTGATTCATAGCTGTGTCAGATTTTTACCCTCAAATGATTGGCTTTTTTTCCCACTACTGTTAGCTCTTCCATCCTGCAGAATCACTCTAATAATTGTCTTATTTTGCTGTGATAATGAATACAGAGGCATAAGAAAATGTTTGGCCATCAGCACTAACTCTTAAATGGGAAATGTTTAACCATTAAATGGAAGGTTACCTTAAAATTGTTATCAGTATAGGTTGAATAGATAGTAAGGGAATTTTACTGTTTTTTTATATCTTTTATATATATATATATATATATTTTTTTTTTTTCTTTTGATCTATCACATTACAGTTTTAGGAGTATCATCTTTCGGGTTTTTATTCTATTGAATACAGAATCCAATATTTGAGATCAGGATCTATATATTACATTGTGGTCAGGGGCGGTCCTGGCCCTATTGGCGCCCTGGGCCTGAACGTCATGACATCACCGTCAGGCGGGATTAAGAGGTGCATCAGGAATTTAAGATTACACATTTCATAGTAGACTGCCATTAGATAGATAGGGCAGGATAGAGGGCACATTGGCTTGTGCGCCATTTCTTGGCTTAGCAGCTTTCCGGCCCCCTCTTCCCCCTCCTGCAGATGTCAGTGCTAGCAGGTTTGGCCAAAAAAGTAAGGTGTTCTTACATAATATTGCATTATATGATAAGCTCAAGCTGCCACTACACCAAAGTAACCAACATTGGCAAGTCTCTAGACATTTAATAAATACCTTATCCTTGATGGTGGCAAATGAACCATTTTATCTGTGACTTGTCCAAGCCTGCATACAGTTTCTATACAATCTATTCAAGTAGGCTAGTGTGTAACGCCAGCTGGCTTTTAATAGAAATCTGTTGTGGAGGGGCTACTGCAGACCCTAGAAAGTTCCGGTAGCTGCATAGTCACTTTAAAGGTATGTTTTCTCTATCGTTCCCATCTAACCTGTTTCCTTGATTGATGCAGCAAAGGAGCATGTACCCCTTTACCTTCTCTATCTGTTCTGCAATAGTGTCAACCACTAATGGGGGTGTTGGAGAACTTTCTGTAGACAGTTTATGCCTCTTTACAGCAATTCATCAGACTCATTAGTGTAACTGGAGAGGTAATGATTTGTTTTGTACCTTGTAGGCATAGACAAGTGTCGCCTGAAGTCACCACCTGGCAATTTAGTGAGTGATAAGAGTTGCTCCTGAGTCATGGAGGAGATCTGTGCCATTATAGTATATGTAGATGGTGGTTTATATACCTACAGAGACATGTTTGTATAAGCCCATGGTCGGAAACAGTGTATAAGTCGACTTCGTGTATAAGTCGAGGTCAGTTTTTGGGCCAAAAATTTTGAAAT
>WMED01006123.1:7193-18791 GCA_019650415.1 Pipa parva | reverse complement strand
TATCAGTTTGTTAATGTATTTCTTGAATGTTAAGCAGCAATTGTCTTTCAAAAGTAATCAACCTTCTTACTATTGAACTACTTGCACTCAAATAAAAGAATATTATTTTGACATGATTTTTCTTGGTCATTATATATGAATTACAGATTTCACTAGATCTTTCTGGGTGTACCCTCTGTATTCTCCAGTAAAATATGACACTGGTTGCAGGACGGCTGTTTCTGGAAATATTTGTCTACCTCACATTCACTGTATTTTTTACAAATCAAGTAACAAGATCCATCCTTTTTTCTTATCTTTCATTCCGGCCCTTTATAGGGACCAGATGAAACATCTCGGATGCAATAATCTAAGTGATTTCAATGTTGATTTAATTGTTAAGTTCAAAGAAGAACTATAGTATCCCATCATACTTACCTGATCGATCTAGAGTGACTCCTGCTAGATCAGTATTCATCTGACAAACCACAGTCCAGGATCATCAGATGAATAAATCACTGTACCAGGGTTACTTCCTGGTTATATATGTGATGTCAAACGTCATATGCTACCCTCCCCCTCCTGAACTTGGCCAAAGTTATCCAACTGCACATGTGTATTTCACACATGCAATTCAAATGTGAAATGCTAGATTTAGTGCAGTAGGAATACTTTCTGCTGCAGTACTAAGATTCTCTACAGTGGGGGTCCACAGGACTCCCACACCTTCCCATGCACCCCAGCATCACACCTCTACCCAGTGCTACTAATCATTAGCTAGCATATAAGTGGTTAATGATTTAAAACACAATTATCTCCACAGCACTACTGTAGTAGTATCACTATGGAAATAATTAGCTTAAACCAAACAAACCCCATCAAAAAATTTCCCTAGGACCCCCACACCTCCCCCCCAACATCATTCCTCACTTAGCGCTAAGCTAGGTAGGAGGAATTGCTAAGCACTTTAGACAATTAACCAATCAGCAATAGGCATAGGGTATATTAAGCCTCCAAATTTCAGCAGTTCCCTCACAGGTCTGTTCCTCAGCTATAAATGGCTGAAGAGCCGGTGAAGATCCTCAGTGTTCGCGAGGAAAAGAAAGAAGATAGACCTCCAAGGTTTTTTATTTTCAGCAGCAGTAGGTGGCGGGCACCAGGGGCAGCTGCGGATCAAGACCAAAAGAGGCTTTGGATCAACCCATGGATTACGCCGGACCAAGAGGATCAATTACAGTTCAACAATTGTATAATAACTTGAAAGCCAATAAAAATATTGGTTACAAAAAAAAAGAATGCAGACCAAGATGAGGAATGAGGACGATGAAAAAAAGGCTGGCCCATCCAGGATTACTTCATGGCTAGAAGAGATAACTTCAGGAGTGGTGAGTATATTGGTGATTACTTAGCTCTTTTATTGATTATTTTGTTATTATTAATTGATTTTTTTATGGTAATTGATTTTTTAAATTGATTGCTGTTTTTTTGTAATTGTTTTATTTTTTATGGTAAAGATTTTTAGTTTAATATATGTTTATTTTTGATGTTATAGATTGTTAGTTTAATTGATGTTTATTTTTAATGGTATAGGTTGTTACTTATATCAATGTTTTTTTTGTTTGTTTTTTTGTGTGGTTTTGATTATATTTGGAATTAGTTTGGTTTTTGTGTATAATTGCTTTTATGTTTAGCACTTGGGGGTTTAGTGACTTTAAATTAGCATTGCGCTTAAGTTTAGATTTGGTTTGTTTCGTATTTTAGTGAAATGTTTATGTTTTTGTTTTTGTTTTGTTTTTGTTTTTTCTTTTACAGATGATAGCATGGTCCCACATCTCTTTAGTTAGGGGGTGCAGATTCCACCTCTGTCCCCTCACCCCATGGTTAGGTATGGGGTGAGGGACTTAGGTAGGACCATAATTAGGTTAGGAACTCCAATTCAATAGCACTGATGGGGTTGGAGGCCATGGTAGGGAGTCAGCAATTGACCCCATCCAGGTGAGGAAACCCAGCACCCCTTCGCTAAAGGGATGTGAGGGTCATTTCTGACCTCCTTGGTTAAGATTGATGTACCCCCTACCCCAAGGTAGGGGGAATGGGGTCAAGCAGAACCCTTTCCTGGTAGCAATTGGTGGGAGTGTGGAATATCAATTATTTGATATTCGAATAATATCACTAAAAATAGGCAATATTAGTAAAAATTAGTGATATATTTTTGCAACTTGGAGAATCAAAAAGAGGAAAAAACAGAGGAAAATAAATTTTTCCTCTTTTCCTCCAATTTGACCTTCGTAAATATCCCCCTTAGGGGCATACTTCCTAAGATCTATTTGACCATATTAGTTGATTTCACCCTCTTTCACTGTCAGTTTTTGTTTCCCTATACTTTTTAATTTCCCTGATTTACAAAGGATCAATAAAAATGTTATCTCATTGAAATAAATTAACAGGAGGAAGCTTTGCAATGCTTCTTTATGAAGGTTCCTTCCATTACAAATCCATATCGATGTCTCTTTTCAATGGGGAAATATTTTGGACTTAGGCAGGACCATCTACATAGGGAATGATGGGTTTACACCAGCCTGAGGGGGGGGGAACTCTTTTGGGAGATGGTGCAGTTTAGTAAATAGAAAAAAACAGCGATTTTGTTAACGATAGACTGTTTCTCCTGCATTTACTAGTCAAAATACCTGTTCGATTTTAGTAAATGTGTCCCAGGGTACTGCTGCTAGATCGATCAGGTATGACAGGATACTATAGTCCATCATGCATTTATTCTAGAATAGTCTACTTTAAACAGTATTACAGGGGATCAGTAAAGGTGGGTATGGGTTAGGGAATGTCAGTAAGTAAGGGGAATATACTAGGTGGGATATCCATGTATTGCTTTGTGTGTCTGTTTCTATATGTTTTTATTTTCAGCTTTATTAAAATGTTTTTCAAATTGAATGATCGCCATATAAAAAGGTGTTCCAAAGCCATTACTGTATCTTAATGACTAGTTCTACCATAACCTGTGTTTAAGGGAAACAAATGGCAAGTATTATTTCTTCCCTAAATTTTAACTATTTGTGTCAGCAATTGGCTTAATATAAAGGAGTTTTGTATGTATGTGTGCAGTTATATCAGCACTATAGTGCCCCTTTAAGTGAGCTTTTTTTTTTTGTTTAATGAATATCTCAATATGCTGTATTCTTACACATAGGGCCTTATAGAGTGAAGGAGGAATAGTCGTGTAAAGCTCTAAATTCACATTTGATCGCTACTTCCCCTTGTTCATTTATTGAGCAAACTGAAATGTGGGAATACGCATCTAACTTGGACAAACACGGAGCACTTTGCATTACTTTGCGTGCGCTTACACAGGTACTTCAACTATTTAGCAAGCGACAGAGTCTGTCAATGGATGAAATTCGAGTAGGTGAACTGCTCCAAATTCATCCATTTGACTTTGCCATATCAGAGTAGCAAATTGAGGGGCTGATGGCAGGGCTTTGGTGTGGTGTAAGGCAACAATTTCTTCAAAAGTCACAATGGTGACTGTGACTAAGTGACAACATGAACTAGGAAAAAGGTGACACAGAAATTGGTGTATTATTCACATATATTCAATTAGGTATATGGTGAGGATGACATCACTGCACTTAATTGGAGGACTTCTTTTCAATTCACATGACTTTCGTAGGATACTTCTATTTGATTGAATATGCTACACAACAAGCCTGACAGCATTCAGCACTGTCTACTTGTTCGCAAAGTCTATATGGTGCTTCATGAATAAGGAGAAGTGAATTCAAGACTATTTTTGAAATGCAATTTGATAATGATAGGGACTGTATCAAAGGACTAGCAGGTTGCAAATATGGTCCCAATCTTCAAAAAGGTGAGCCTCAAAGTGTGAGCCTGAAAACTATAGACCTGTAAGTCTAACTTCTATTGTGGGTAAAATGCTTGAAGGCTTTCTAAGAGATGCTATCCTGGAGTATCTTGACATAAAAAAATGTATAACTCCATATCAGCATGGGTTTATGAGGGATCGATCCTGCCAAACTATGAGAAGATCTGTTATAGACTGGACCGGGGGAGTCACTGGATGTCATATACCTTGATTTTTCCATAGAATTTGATACTGTGGCATGTAAAAGGCTGGTACATAAAATAATAATGCTCGGACTGAGGGAAAATGTGTGTAATTGAGTAAGTAACTAGCTCAGTGGTAGGAAAAAGAGGGTGGTTATTAATGGTACATACTCACATTTTTCAGAAAAAAAACACAAGACAAATAGTAAACAAAGGGGATACTGCGGGTAAATTAAAGGGAAGGAATGGAAGAAAGAGAGAGTGATATGTGAGATGCTACACTGTACCTATATCCCATACAATAATATTTCCTAATGCAGCACGAAACATATCTTAGAGTTTCATCAAACTACTAATGGCAAGCAGTTGCGAGGTGACTCTTTTGGTCTCGCCGAGACTGGAATCCCTTTAAAGCGCTCACTGATGTCCGCGTGCAGGACATCAGCGAGCACATAACGCTATGTGCGAAATGATGCGAAGGATCCGGACCTCACTTCGCACATTGCTAAATTCACCCGAGTATTTTCATTAATATTGGCCTGACTTAAAAATAAAATTGTCTTCTTATATGATGATGATGATTAGCCATTTAGTCGAAGTCGACTTTCGGCCACTTTATGGATCAGTCCTCTCCACGCTTTCCTCTCCTCGACGGTTCTTCTGTCTACAGCCTTGTAGTTGGCAACAACTGCATGCCGGTCCCAAGCCCAGATAAATGGGGAGGGGTGGGGCAAGCAATGGCAAACTACCCCACTATCTTGCCGAAATACCTTATGGATCAGTACAATCAAAGACATCTTCTAATATATGACATGTTAATTTAGTCTTTATACCAGCAGCACAAAGAAACCCACAGCCTTTCCATTTCAAGGAACCTTGTTAATTATATCTGCTTCTTCTGCATGTATTATTTCATAAGTACATAGCAGCCTTTGTAGAAATTCAGCTCCACCCCCGATGAGATAGCTGTTGTCCTGGCCATTGACTTGTTACAGAACATGTGTAAAAAACCAGCACTGAGTGTATTCCTCATTGTGACAGTCCCTAACCAGTCAAACAATATGTGTAATGAAGTGCCAGGGTTCCTGTTGCTCCCTAAGAGACCCAACTTACTGTTACAACCTACAAGGTCTGAGGCTCCTTAGAAATACCCTAGTGGAGCTTCCATGAATACGGAAAGAATACTAGAAGATGGATCCAGTTACTACAGTGGGGTAAGCACTGAAAATTCCAGGTTGGTGAGTATAAGGGGCTCATGATCTTCACTGTTAACTTCTGAAACGAGACATGGAACATCAACTGACATTCAACCATCAAACTGAGGTAGCACTCACTATTTAAATTCTCCTCCAGAGAAGAGCTGGCTGGGATTGCCTGGTTGCTAGGCAGCAGATGATACCTTTTAAAAGGTTCTGTAACTGGGAGTTTGAATTATTTAAATTTTTTTTTTCATCTTTTCTGGTTTGTTTTGCTTCATTTTTTGTTTGCCGAGGGTCACTGACTCAACAACTAGTTTCATTAGACTGAGGCTTTATTTATTATCTATAATTCTATTCCATTGCTTTTATTTTTCTGTTCAGGCCATGTACTATTGCCTACAAGACTATATGTACATAATTCAGTGGCTGGTTGATGAAGTCTAGCAAACCAGAAAAACATTTACATGTAAACCAGAACAAAAAGTTCTGAGCAAACTGTTAAAAAATGTAAAAATGATTACCAATTACAAGTTGTCTAAGAATATCTCAGACTTCCAAATACTAAATGTTATTGAACAACCATTTCAAAACGATTTTCATTGCAAATGAGTTAGTAAATTGATTCATGATGGTATGATCGGCTGACTTTTTGTTACAAATGAAGGAACAATTTAGTGACTAGTTATTTGCTCTTTCTCTCTCTAACCTACTTCCTCTTCAGTAGTCGATTTTGGAATCTTAAGGCAGGGAAAATAATAAAAAGCTTAATTCAGATACTTCAGGTGTGTAATTTTAGGGAGCTGCTGACCACATACTGCTTTCTTAATTTTCTTCAGAATTGTCAAAAAAATACATATATATAAATTATTTCAGTGACAGTGAGATGAGCAATTATCTGGAAACTGGAGTCTGCATCTGTTTGGCGCATTACTCTCTCTTTTAAAGGTAGGTTAGTTTTAACATTGAGAGATAGAATATACAAATTAAAATCCAGAAAAACACATTGTATAAATTATATAAATGTATTTGCATTTTGCAGAGAGAAATAAGTATTTGATCCCTCTGGCGAACAAGACATAATACTTGGTGGCAAAACCTTTGTTGGTAAGCATAGCAGTCAGATGTTTTTGTAGCTGATGATGAGGTTTGCGTACAAGTCAGGAGGAATTTTGGTCCACTCCTTTTTGCAGATCATTTCTAAATCATTAAGATTTTGAGGCTGTCGCTTGGCAACTTGGAGCTTCAACTCCCTCCATATGTTTTCTATGGGATTAAGGTCTGGAGACTGGCTAGGCCACTTCATGACCTTAATGTGCTTCTTTTTGAGCCACTGCTTTGTTGCTTTGGCTGTATGTTTTGGTTCATTATCTTGCTGGAATATGCAGCCACAACCTATTTTTAATGTCCTAGTGGAGGGAAGGAGGTTATCACTCAGAATTTTACAGTACATGACTTCATCCATTCTCCTATTGATGTGGTGAAGTAGTCCTGTGTCCTTAGCAGGGAAACTACCCCAAAACATAATGTCTCCACCTCCATGTTTGACAGTGGGGACGGTGTTCTTTGGGTCATAGGTAGCATTTCTCTTCCTCTAAACTCAACAAGTTAAGTTAATGCCAAAGAGGTCAATTTTTGTCTCATCTGACCACAGAACATTCTCCCATTCACTCACAGAATCATCCAGGTGTTCATTGGCAGACTTCAAACAGGTCTGCAAATGTGCCTTCTTGAGCAGGGGGACCTTGCAGGCACTGCGCAATTTTAAATCATTACCGCGTAATCTGTTACGAATGGTTTTCTTAGTGACTGTGGTCGCAGCTGTCTTGAGATCATTAACAAGTTCCCCCCATGTAGATTTAGGCTGATCTCTCACCTTCCTCATGATCATGGATACCCCATGAGGCGAGATTTTGCATGGTGCCCCAGATTGCTGTTGATTGATAGTCATTTTATATTTCTTCCATTTTCTTACTATTGCACCAACAGTTATCTCCTTCTCACCCATTGTCTTACTTATGGTTTTGTAGCCCATTCCAGCTTTGTGTAGGTCTATGATATTGTCCCTGATATTCTTAGAAAGCTCTATGGTCTTGCCCATATTATAGAGGTTAGTGTCTGACTGATTAATTGAGTTTGTGGAGCCTTTTATAAAGGTGACTATTTAAGACAGCTGTCTTTAATGCAGGTAATGAGTTGATTAGGAGTGTCTAACTGCTCTGTAGGAGCCAGAACTCTTAATGGTTGGTAGGGGATCAAATACTTATTTCTCACTGCAAAATGCAAATAAATTTATATAATTTATACAATGTGTTTTTCTGAATTTTATTTTGGATAATCTATCTCTCAATATTAAAATTAACCTACCTTTAAAATTATAAACTGTCACTGGGCAAACTTACAAAATCAGCAAGAGATCAAATAATCATTTCCTTCACTGTAAATGTTTTTGTAAATATATGTATTTAAAAATGTACCTTTAAACAGCATTTCTCTCTGTCATCTTCTCTGATAGCCAGCCTTTTTTTTCTCAAGTGTCAGGTGAGCGGGACTAAATAATTATTGACATTATAGCTCCTCCAATCAGATCCGTTGGCTTAAATCACAATCTAGCAGGGATCTGATTGGAGGAGCTATAATGTCAATCACTTTAAAGTACACTTAAATTTTTTTAAATACATATATGTTTACAAAAACTTTATTTCATTAGTACAACCTAAATTGGTATTAGTTTTGAGGTGACAGGTACACTTTAGCAAAGTTCACCAATGCAAGAAAGTCTGTAATGGTGTAAAATATGCCAATCTGTTGAATCAGTGGGTTTTCACCATAAAATCTCAGTGCAACCCTTCAGCAAATGTCCTCCTTGTAGTTTTAAAGAAAAAAATACAGGTTTAGCTAGATCTAGCACAATATACAATCAATTCAGTCTATAGTTTGTTGCTTTGCTGTTGTTTTAGGGTTTGTAAATTAGCTAGTAGACTCTCCAGCTAGAAAAGGGTTTTTTTTTAGTATTTGGTGATCTCAAACAAGACTGAACTTACCAAAAATGAGATTTAGGGCAAAATGTATTAAAGTCGGAAAGACCGTTTATCTCGCAAGATAAACTGTGAAAGACCGAAAGCAGTCTTTCCAATGTTAATAAATTTTGCCCAATTTAAGACTTGTGTGGTCTTTTCAACATTCTAAAGATGTTTGACATTTACTATGCTGCAAAAGTGAAAAGGATTTGGTGCATTTTAATAAAGCTTTCTATCATGGGTCTTTAAAACTGTCTAAAAATGTTGGAAGGTGTGGTTCAAAATCCAGAACAAAGTGAATAAGCAGAGATATTTTGGATCAAAAATGGCTGCTCACACAACTCTTCCCTTATTGAAGTAAACAACATTTTTTTATTTCTGTTTGTAACACAAAGTACTGCTGAAACCAACTGTTTTATATCTTTTTTTTAGGATTTGCTCTTTGATTTGCTTGTTAACGGTAATGGTAAACAGGTACATTTTCTGATTAACTGTAAATCCAGGAGTTTTTTTGGGTTTCCATGAGAATTTGGTGCACAGATATCGGCCTTATTTTTCATATTTAACTATCTATTTTATGAAGATTAATCATTTACTTCAGTCCCTGCCCCTGTGCAGCCAACAGTCTAGTTTTCTTACCCAAACTCACGGAAAGAGAAACAGACTAAAGTTAGTTTAGCAAAACTTTAAATAATCTAATGAACATTTGGATTATGGGAGGGGAGAACCACACATGAACGTACAAACTCCATGCATTTGTCCAGGGTGTGATTGAACTCGGGACCCAGTGTTACAAGGGAACAAACCTAACCACTTTGGCACCACACTACCATTTTGTTATCTTTATTACCTGTGGTTCCCTCTGGCATTGGCTTACTTATTTGTGGTGGGTACCCTGTCTTGCTTCAAGAAATGCAGGCCCCAAATATTGTTGAAAAATGTTAAAATGTTGTTAGAATGTTTTAATTGTAAAATTATTTTTATAAAGGCGCTGTAGGGAGAGCATAACAAAAATGTAGTCTGCTTAGTTCTTTCCTTAATAATTATGCAAATTCTTTATTATGGCAATAATGTGCTTATTTTTTCCTTGAGGTGCAAGATGTTTTAATCATATATCATCATTGTAAATCAAGTGTAAATGAATATATTTGGCATGTTTGGGAAATACCGAATACCATATAATTAGGGAGCTTCAGTTTATTTTACATGGTTATTTGTTTACTACATTTAGTTGATTTCACTGATATTTCTACATAAATATTACATTATTGTGTTAGGGGAAAAGCGAATGAATTTTTCATTATGCGTTTGCATTAAATTTTGCAACAGTTTCACGAATATACTTGTATTCATATCTTGACATAGTATTTAGAATGAATAGATATGCTATTGCTATGATATAATTAAAAAAAAAGGTTATTAAAAAGAGTCAAGCGTGTGCTTTAAGGTATATGAACAAAAGCTTAGAAAGGATTTTGTGCGCTGAAGTACTGTTCTGCATACGAAGACATTAACTGGGGTTAGGGAATTTAAAAGTAGAAGTGCACTTTCTAACATTGAATAAAATGCATCCGCTCAGATATTATTATTTTATATCTACACTCTTGTTTTAATTTTTTATTTTATTTTTTATTTAATCAAGGAATTTTATCAAGAAAGAAATACTCTGTTGGTATTTCATAGACCAAGATGCTTTTCTAACCTCCAGTTTGAGAATATAACTAGTCTTCAGCCACTGTACTAATTAATTTACAACTTGAATTGTCTGTTCAGTTGCTTCAATACATACGCTGTGAGATTTCTAAGCGCTTGATAGTAATTGCCTTTGCAGTTATATATTCTTATTTTCCTAACAGATTATATATACATCTTTCATGAAATCCCTTTATTAAAGGACCAGTAACACTGTAAAAATTCACATTGGATTAGCATGGCACTGATTCAAATACAGCACTTGTAAAAATGTTATATTTTAAGTTGGATTCAACATCAACTTCTGTCAGTTTTTATCATTACTGATCACAGCTCTGTTGTTAAACAGACCAGTCACATTGTTTTCTACAGTTACTTATATAATACAGAAACTGTGCTCTAAATTCTGTTTTTTTTTAGAGCTAAAGAGCAATTTAGAATTTGTGGAAGTACAGGTAATATATATATATATATATATATATATATTTGAGGCATTTTTATTTTTTGGTGGTACTGTTCTTTTAACTGCGAACATGGTGCATTTTGTAATTACAAGTCTTGCCCTCACTTAAAATAAAGAAAAGTTAATCCTTTATATGTTGCATGTTTAGGTAATTATGCCACAAAATAAAATTTATAGTGTTTAGAATTTATGACATAAACATATAGCAGCTATTGTTTATATTAACTAAGCAATAATAAAACACAGTCCAATCGTTCACTTAGACTACAGAATATTAACTTACAAAACATGGAGAATAGCACCCTCCACTGGACAAACAAGCATAGATCTTCTGGCTTTGTGAAAAACCCTTTGAACATTAATGAAACTAGCTAGAACCAATTATGTGATCGATAGGATTAAATATTTAAACCACGTTTTCCTCTTCCACAAAGCTAGGGATGGTAAGTATTCTGAAAGCAAAATGATATTCCAATTGAAATTACTCTGGAAAGTATTTGATCACATCAGTGCTAGTAGAATTCCTTTTGTTGCATTCACCTATCCAAGCTTCACATCAGGTAGAAAATTATTTCATCATAATTTAACAGAATCTTTGGGGAAAAACTTATTTTTTTTCGCTCTTCCACTGTTTTTGTAATTTGTTTACTTTGGATTTAGTAGATTTAAATAAACTGGTTTTCTGCCTGTACTGGTTTTATTCTGTTGTCTTGAAGTTTTTAATGTTACTGGTTCCCAGAACTTGTCTTCAACTGTACAAAAGCTGCAAAATAATATGTATCAGGATATCCTCAAAGGATATTAGACCAGAACATTTTTTAAAAAAATACATTTTAAATATATTTAATTCACTATGTTCAAATGGCATTGCATTTTTTTTGTGACTGAAGATCTGTAGTTTTCATAAAATTTATAATTTAAAAGAATAATTTACCTTTGTACCTGTTTGTGATACCCTAAAATCCAGTGGGTGGGGTGTTATTTATATTACTTGCAGTGTTTGAAATTGCAAAATTTGTAGACATTTTACTATCCTTCTGGAGAGGGTAATTTGCATATATTTACCAGGTAGCATTTCCTTAAGTCTCCCCACCATCTTAATTTATATCCTTATCTTAAATGAACACCTTTGTGAAAACATAAAAAAAGTCACAACACTTAGTAGAGAGTA
>WMED01006122.1:0-18793 GCA_019650415.1 Pipa parva | reverse complement strand
AAAGATTTACATGTTATAGCAAAAGTAAACTCAGGTAATAAATATGTGACCAAAAGGCAATTTAATATGACAGTAACAGCAAAAAAAGGAAAATGTCACAAAATCCTTATAAAAGGACTATACATTCATTATATTCATATATATATATATATATATATATATATATATATATATATATATATATATATATATATATATATATATATATATATATATATATATATATATATATATATAAATGGTGTTTAAAACAACAATAAGATTGGGTTAGGTGTTTTTTTTCATCAACACATGGAACGTGGTTGCCGTGATTATGGTACAAACACACTTAAAGTAATATCATTTGAAAAACATCTGTATTATTAGAATATATGCAATTTTCTAGCCAAACTAGAATTTTAATTTTTTAGCTGTTACTGATCCTTTAAAAAGCACCAGAAACAAATTACAATTTACTTAAATCATTCAAGTCTTGTTATTTAGCCTATAATCTCCAGCATGTGTAGCTTTCACTCCCCGTTTTTCCCTCATTTACCTTTTCCGTTACAGTGCCCTAAGTATCTACTTTTATAATGTAGAATGTAAAAGAATTCCAGTGCTCATTTTATCCCCAAGGCCAAATGGCTGACAAGGGATGGTTAGATAGAGAGTGCCTGAACTGGATATATGAACAAATTGATTAAGGAGTAAATCCATAGTTACTAGCACTTATTCTTATTTACTTTTACATACATGGCACACAAATGGCAATTAATTGAAGGGTCAAAATATGACAATGCATCCCTTCCAGTTCATGTCAGTTACAAACTGACAGCAATGATCCACATGAAGCCTTCTTTGGGGAAGATAACATAAGTGGATATTTTAGCCATTTCCCCGCTGTGTACAAATGACATGAATGACCTTTAAATTCATGTGTTCATTCAGCGTTCTCTCAAAAACTGGCTCTGGACTGTTGAGTAACATTTTACACTTCAGTACCCCTGTCACGGCTGTGCGGAAAAAATGCACTTCATTCTTTTGTTGTGCTTATAAGGAAGGCATCTTCAAACCTCCTGGATCTCACACAAAATCTTTACAAAGATAGACAGCTTTCAGTAGGATGAAGTAAAAAACTTTGTTGGATGCAAATAAGTTACTTGACTCAAGGTGAAACATGTGCTACCAAACTACAATATCATCTGCCAAGGCATCTCAGGCCCTTTGCCCAGTACCATTTGTATGCCATTTCCTATACAATATACTTTAGAGTCCATTAGTTACAGATAATGTTTGTGGAAGCAACACCTGTATTAAATGCTGGGTAACTGCTACAGCAAAAGCTCAGAGAACCATTTCCTGCACTTAATAACACTCGGATTACCATCTGCTGCACTATATGCTATCTAGGGAATGCTGTAATTTATATATTTGCTTGTATTTTTCTACATGCTTAAATGTGGATGAGAATCGATTTATGCATGTTGAAAAGATGTCTATAAATACATGGTGGAAGCTACTGTAAAACCAACTCTTTGCTCCAGAATTCCTAGGGTTACCGTTAAGTATCATCAAGCAAATAGCACCAATGTAAACTTGGAATTCAGCTCTAAATCACAGGATCATGCTGAAATGTGGATAATGAAGTCCCTGTGTGGTTACCCGCCATCTCCAACCCTGAAACCTGCCCTTGGATCTTTTATTAATGGTAACTGCCTACCAAAGGATTGAAACCTGACTATTAACCTATGAGAGAAGTCTCCAATTGTTGTTCTAAGGTACTTAATATTTATGCTGTGTGAGCTTTCAAAACTTTGTACACAACTTCAATATGGAATAAAAGCTATTGTGTGCACAATCTAGAACATTCTGCCTACCCCTGTATGGGAGCTGTCATTTTCTCTGTATATAAACCAGTGTTTCTCTGGGCAAATCAAGCTGTACATTTGGTAGTATTTTTCAAAAGGCTATATGGGTAGTGGGATTTATTTGATTTTGTTGTTTTATCCCATTTTTTGTTATAAAAAAAAAAAAAATTGTTACAAGAGCCTCCCATACACTGACATGAAGTAGTAACAGTAATCTCTTCCACGTCTGTCAGAAGAAGTTATACTTTGAGAATACAGCTGCTGACCCATTTTATCATCATAAAACACCTGCTAACAGAAGTAGAACTACGGTTAAGTGAAATTGGGGTTCTTGTAGGCCGTTTGCAGCATTACTTTGTGTTTTGAAAAATGCAACAAAAAAACCCAACAACAAAAAAAAACCTCACATGGCAAAAGACATAGTGGCCTTTGCACTTAAGATTTTACTTTATATTGATACCTGGGAACTCCCAGAGACAAACCCTTAAGACTCAAGGTTTTAAGTCAGTTCCCTTTAGATAGTATTTTATTCAAACAGGAAAATAACACAATAATTTGATATGTTGAAGATGAAAAACTGCAAATCATTGTATTAATATTAAAGGATTGATTTATCTGTGAATATATACATTGACAGTGTACATTTCCATACCTGTTTTAGGATTGATGATGAAAAAGCCTTGAGGGTTCCCAGTAGATATTTTATAAGTTAACTTGTCGCTGGAACTGGAATCTGGATCAAAGGCATTAATTTGCACAACAGGTAAATCCTTTGGGGAGTTTTCCGTGACTTCTGGGTAGTATACAGGTTCCATTGTCTGAGGAGCATTGTCATTAACATCTTCTACTTCAATGTAAATTTGAATAAAGGATGAAAGGGGGACTACACCTCTATCTGTCGCATAAACAGTCAGCCAATAATGCGAAGTTGTTTCACGGTCAAGATTATCTGCAGTCCGAATAACACCTATAAAAAACAATATGTACGTGTATTAAAGAATCAGTGTAGGTGTATAACAGGCTTAGTTCATACTGAAACAAATTCAAAACTCAAATAAAATAACATTTAAAAGAAGAAAAGCACTTTCCTCAGAAACAATTCATCAACTGCTGGTAAAATAGAGGCAAGCCTATTACTTATTTTAAAAGTACATATTATACACAGTACATACACGCAACACTGTAAGTTACAATGTTTTGGAGTCCTGAAACTGGTAATGCACTCAATCCATATTTTGAGGATTTGCCCAAGCACTGGATCTTCTATGGAAAAAGGACTAAACCTTATTCTGCATATTCAGATTTTAGTAGTTGTCTACTGAAAATGATATTATCGTTATATATTGCATTTCAAAATACTATTACCATTCAATAAACAGCAGTTCAATTCTGTTTTAGTTATTAAAGATATGCAGCTCTCCAAAATAAATACAATGAAAGTGCCCTTTTCTGCCTGTGCAAGAATCTCTTCTGTTCTGGCAGAGGACACATTAGCATTTTCACGGCTGGCGATTTTTTCTACGATTCCTACAACAATTCTTAACGATTTTTTTTTTTTTTTTTTTTTTGCTTAAAAGCTGCCGATGATAATTTGTAAAATGCAGGTGTATGGTCCGTCTGCATGACATGATGCATTTAACACACTACATGCTGAAGTGTTTTGAACTTTAATTAAACTTGACTGTAAACCCATGTTTTCATGGGTTTTACTCAAATTTTTATTGGCATATTTTTTTCAGAAAAATTAGTAGGAACCTACTAAGAAAAATTACAGCCAGTAATACGCTAGTGTGGCCCTGGCCTTAAGTTTTGTATTAAAAGCTCACTAGTTTGGTATGAATGAAAACAATGGTTTGATTAGATTAGAGCAGCAATGGTGAACCTATGGCACGCATGACAGAAAGGGCACGCGGTTGCCACCACTGCCTTCAGTGTAGGCTGCAGACCCGACCTGACAGTTTTTAGGTCAGATCCATGGCCTACACTGAAGAAGCACTCCTTCCCTGACACAGGCACAATCCTCCCATGACGCAGATGCCATTACTCATTAGCACTGGTACTTCAGGGGACAGCGCTGGTGAGTGATGTCACCTTTCCGGCACTCTGTGCCTAAAAGCTTCACTGTCACTAGATTAGATTTTAGGAGCGCAGCCTGTGGCAGACAGCTGAATCTCAATAATAAAGCAAGACAGGGCTGCTGTGTGGATAACCAATCAAAATTTCTGCTGTTCAAGCGTAACACATTTTTCAAAGTTAAAGCAAAGTGAAAAATTGACACAATCAAGCTTCAAGCAAGATTTAGGATTTGGTTCAAAAATCAGGAAAAAAAAAAAAACAAACAAAAAAAAACTGGATCTGGCTAAATCCCAAACCATATCCTAGATCTGGAAGGTTGTTACTGTACAGATCACAGCAATATTTATGCAGCTTTTATTTATTAAATGACTAAATTGTTCGGCTATTGACTAATGTTCCTGCCACACGGAAATCTACAAATTATCTTTGTTGATATTGACTTTCCAGTGAACACCTGGAACAAGAACAACTAAATTTCTCCTTAGGAACACCAGCATGCCATAAAAAGTGAAACATTGCTCTTATAGCATTTGGCTGGGAAAGATTTTAATCCCAAATGGCCATTTACTAAGGAATCAAATAAGTGCAGTGCAACTGAAATCATTTCTCAGGTTTATATGTTGTTGCCATTAGTCGAGTACATGTTAGATGAGAATGCCCCGATTCTACTAGAAAGACATAAAGTATGTCCCCTGCTCTCATTCAGGGGCAAAGAGAAATAGGGAGCAATGACTTCTCTGGATACAGCTTTAGCTTCTTGCTGTGTTCTTTGCACATGAATGCTTATATAAACCATTTGCATTGCAGCATTTTACTAACAAACACAGTAAAAACAAAACACAGCATATTCTTTCCTAGCAGTCTGTAACCGAACTGTGCCTAATTCCATGGATACTATGCAAAAATGTAGGACTGGTTGTTTGTGCAGTGTTAGATGTTATGTTGGATGCGTATAAAAATCACTTAAGAGCAGTTATGCCCAACCTTTTTCGGCCTAGGGGCCACATAAATCAACAGCCGGCGCCAACTAATGGAACGCATATGCGTTCCAACACATAACGAACCCGGAGGCAAGGGTCTTAACAATTCGGGGAAGCGTTCCACCCAATCATGAGATACTGCAAACAGCGTATTACTGAACTGATATCCTGTTCAGTGATAAGCTGACCAGGTGCTCCCAACTGTTGCCGATTTCAAGTACTACAGGTAGAAGCATCGAGCATCGAGGGCTGGATAGCACCGTGTCATGGGCTGGATATGGCCCACGGGCCATAGGTTGGGCATTACTGACTTAGAGAATTTACCATCCACAATGTATGGGTTGCCCACTCGCTTTTTCCTGAGAAGAAAACTGATAAAGGCAAAAGCCGGCATCACAAAAAGGTATAGAAAGGTTCCCAGTGAAGAATGAGCTTTTATTAACTCTGGACAATCTTTCCTTTGGTTTCAGAAGACACATGGGTTAGCAGGGAGGGAAATCTGTTTTTCAGCAGTGCTGGCCCACAAAAGCACTATAACTGACAAACATTAATTCTCTGTATTTGCAACTAGGGGTGTGCGATATGTATCGTTTACAATAATATCGCACACCGGGATTTACCAATATTGCCAGATGGCAATATCGTGCGCTTGTGCGGCTCCGGAAGTCTGTGTTGTGCTTTCGGCACAGACTTCTGGGAGGCGGCAGAGGAAGAGAGGATGAGGCACACACTGAACTAAGCAGTGGGACACCCACAAGCTGATAGCAGATATGGCAGGCAATTAACAATTTACTAATCACTCTCCCCCTAATTTTTTTTTTTTGCTTGCTAGTTTATATTGTGCATTATCGTTATCGGTATTATTAAAAATATCGGGATATCATTTTTTTTTTGCATTATCGCCCACCCCTATTTGCAACACATATTTTAAAAAAGCTCCGCCAACAAAATGTGTCAATATCCATGTGTGGCACTGTCACTAAAGAATTCTGGAAGACTTGCAAATAACAGGTCAGGTCAAGCAGAAGCTGCTCAGGGGTATGCAATGGCAATGGCCAAGGTGATGCAGGCATGGTAGTCTGGGCTAGCTTCAGACTAAAATGTACAACCTTTAACCAGGATACCTGTGCATTCCAAGCTCAAGGCAGAACACTAGACTTAAACTGGGCAGGAAGTGTACAATCTATAGGCGGATCTTATCCATTCCATTATTTTATAGCACAGAGTAAAAACGTAGTAAGAAATCAGATTAATATTGTGCTCAATTTTGGCCTTGCCCCTTTACTTGAATAAATGTGTCAGGAGATTTAACCAATGCCTCGCTTTGGTCTATGATTTGCTGACCATGGGACAGGAACAATAAAAACAATTTTGGTTTGTATAGTTTATTGCTTTTCTATTAAGAAACAAAATGACACACGCTGGTGTTCCTATGACCCAGAAGAGAACATGACTTCTACAATCTACTCTATAAAGGAAGTACCTCAAAGAACTGTAGTTTAAATAAAATGGTGGTGAGTATTTATGTCCGAGGCTTAGGCCCACTAGGAGCAGCTCTGGTAAACTGCACTGGTAAACCAATACAAGCCCGCAAACAAAGCCCTTATAGCTGGTTATATACAGTTGGTATTGACAAGTAAATACACACTCTTACTTATCTTCATGTGAATCAATCTGCCTAGCAGCAGTTTTGGGTGCTATAAAGATATCATGTCTCTACTTTGCCAAGTTGTACTGCAACAGACAATAGGGTGAGTACATGCTATGCAAAACTACTAGCAACCAGTGCAGAACAAATTCTATAAAAGATCGAACTGAAATAACTGCCATTTTGTCTGTAAATTCAAAAGGCAGGAGAAAAGTCCACTGCTAGAAAATTCCTCTCATGTTCTGCTCTTTGGATAAGATTTATCTAATAAAGCAGTCATTTACACTTTGACTCAGAGTGTACATTGTAATAAAGCTTTTTATGACAGGATGTCCTCAAGTTTTATGCAGTGATCTTTAACCTAAGACTAGTCAGTCAGCTGTCGCCAGCTGTATTATTCCAATAACAGTCAATGTCAAAAGATAACTTTCTTAAAGGGCCAGTAACACCAACAAAATAAATAAATTGCCTTTCTGAATGGCAGTTATTTAAATACAGCACATATATATATATATATATATATATAATATAAAAGAGTTATCTATGATGTTGAATTCATTGATTTTATTGCTTTAGACCGTTTTTTTTTATCTTTATTGAAATAAGCCATGTTGGTAAAAAGACCTCAACCAGTCCCAGTCAGTATTAATTAACTGTCTTTAGAACAGAATGCTAGAAAACAAAAAAGATTTGAAGTGTACAATTATATGTCACTGTAGGAGAATTCTGGTTAGAATTCTGAAAAATGACACTACATATGGCCAGCTTGATAGAAATATACAGCTCTATCTAGCAAAAGCCTTATAAAAGAGATTTCTGAGCAATTCAAATAAATTAAAATATGCAATATGCATTTGTGCAACTCTCAAATTGGTAATTTAAAGGTTTATTCTTGAACTAATTTTCCCTTTAAATACTTGTAGCCACGATGAATTATAACAACATAACAATTGTAAAAAGTCTTCAAAGATTTCTAGGGCTAAGAACTAAGTAAGAACGCTTTGATTTTTTTTTTGTATTTGGGAAAGAAAGATACAAAGCTTAATTAACTACAATGAGCTGAAACTTGTCCATTAGGATAATATGAACATGCACACTGTCACTTAAAAGAGTTAATCACATCTTAGTAAAAGGCAGCTCATTTAGCACATATGACTTTTCCTCATAATTCTGCAATAACTAAAACGGATTGATGTAAAATTATGCAACAGTCAGATCTACTTCAGAGGTCTTTCAAGGTGCAGCTTAAAGAATTAAGTTAAACCTTGGGGCCAACGATGGTTACTCAGCAAAACAATGTGCAGTTTTAAAGTGGATCTAAGTAAAGTGCAAAAATGTCCAGCCTGATAGATTTCCTACATTCTCATGGGGTTACTGGCTAAAGTCCAAATTGTTGCGTAAAGGTGTGAATTCACCAGCTAAAGACGCTCGGGATAGACTGCTATTGTCTCAGTCACGACTTCATTGTGGCAATATTGTCGCAGTTGCAACTTTACTATGGGAATATTGTTGCGGTCATGAATTTGCTATGGGAACCCACTGTTTGTGAATTTGACAGGCAAATTTGCACTTTTAGCCAATAACCTCCTCAATCTTCATCACTTACCAGGAGAATAAAGAGCATGCAAACACCAGAGGTCTCAAACTCTGCCAGGTACACACAGAAAAAATACTATTCAAATTAAAAGAAAGCAGAATGTTAACAAGTTTCTTTCTTGCCCAGTCAACCACTGTGTGTGAAGAAGTGTAAGGGATCATAATTATATTAATGAAGACTCAATATAGTGGCTGTAATATACTAGCACCATCAGTTATAAGATAGCAATACAGCTAAAGGTACTAATTTGCTGCTTCATAACATAGCAGTTCAGGCTTATGGTTAGGTTATGGTAGTTCTTCTTTAAATGTAGGGTTAGTACCATTAAATGGACACTATCTTCAAATTAAAAAGTTTAGACAGTATTCAAAGTTTTTATATTTGAAAACTGGATATTTCAGTTGCAGAAAATTACTTTAAGTGTCTAAGAAGGCTGATGCTAGTTTGTCCCTAAGGTAACAATCACCAGGCTTGCGAAGTGCGGTGCTAATGGCAATAACTACTGAAGCTGCATATCGATTCAGTGTGTTAATTCCAGTCCAACAAATCTATTGTGAAAACAAGCAGACAGCTTCAAACGTCATTCCCATTGTGCCTACTTTAATAGCCCTTGCCCCTGGTCAGTTGCTGCTGGACATGTGATTTTACATTCTTATTGTTGAGGTCACCTTTCTGCTTCTTTATCCCCAAAATAAAAATACTATGACTACTTAGTGACTATTAGATTTTTATTATTACTATATTACCAGTTAGGCAAAAGAATTAAAGTTGCAGTGGGTACTGCTGCAGTTGATCCAAGTCAACTCAGCTAAAGAAGGGCAAGTTTCAGTCAGTTTGCACAATGTAACCAATTGCCTACTAAGCACTAAATAATGTAACTTAGAAGGCTGGTCCTTGCTGCAACTGCTGCTCTCTTTTTTTTATAGTCAAAGAGTTTACACGCAATATTTCTTAAAGCATCCACTGCTTAAAGGGGAAGTAAACTCTCATGGTCTAGGGATGATTCTAAAGTAGGTTTAAATACGAACCGATTGTTTTCATCCCTCTAGCGCTGTCTCCTGCTTATCAGAACACATTTAAATTTATTCTCCATACAGGACTGCAATCCTCTACACTTCAAGCTCCCTTTTGCAAATCACCAAGTCAAGTATTACATAAAAATTCTGCTTCTGCACTAGCTTAATTTTTGTTTTCAAGAGCAAGCAAGAAATAAAGAGGAACGGAGTACTGCATGGAGGAGAAAATAAGCAAGAGGCAGCATAGGATGAAAGAAAGCAAGCAGTAAGTATTTACTTCAGAATCACTACTACAACAAACAGCCTTTAGCGCCCCTTTAAGGAAAAGAAATTGCTTCTCAAAAGTAACAGTATAATAATAAAAAGAACAAGAAACAAATACTATATAATTTCTCTACCCTCAATTACATAAAACATATAAAAAGTTCATGCTATGTTGGAGAAATTACTAAAAAATGCCACAAAAAGACAAAAAAAAAAAAAATCCCAATTTTAACATTAACTGTCAGGATAAATTCAGCAAAGAAATGTGCAAAGCGCCATGTGCATATACCTTATTATGTCATCCGTTCCAAAATTGAAAAAGAAAACAGTCACACAGGCACACTAGTAAAAAAAGAAAAGCAAGAGATTTACAGGTGTGACATTTTTCTGTTGTGTCTAGAGACTATAAGAATTATGACTTGTACTGTAGTAAATACCTAGCAGTCAATTGTTGGAATGCAAAGCGCTTGAAATTCAGCTAGCTTTTAGCAGTGATTTACATGCGCTATTAATGGTACAATATTGCATGATTTGTAAGCAACATGAAACCAGAGTTTGCCAAGTAAAAGCTAGGTGTTTGACTCAATCAATTTGAAGGAAACATAGGCCTTAATTCATACATTTTTAAATTTGAGTCAAGTTATTTTTATAGAAAGTTATTTGTTACATGATGAAAGAATAAAGAGTTTCTTTGTCCACGATTCTATTTATATAAAAATTAGGATCTGCTTCACAATGTTAAACTCAGCAGATACTTGAACATTGTTAAACCTGTACATGTCTGGAAATGATCACAAAGGACAAATAAACTCCCTCCCACAGAGTGAAAACTACAATTCATAGAATATCTGACATGCAGTATAGTAAGGGAATGGACTGATGCTCTTTATTGACTGTTACTAAATAACTGAGGCATCTTGGACCACTAAAGAAGCTCCTCCCAAGGGCCCTCTGTCTACTCACAAAAATCATTTGTTGGGTCCAGGCTCATGAGAGTCCTTCACCAGAGAGCATAAAATGTATCTAAGGAAGGAGGCGGCATGGCCCAGGGAAACACTGCATTCACATGCTTTTTTCTGGAGTTGCTCGGTGAGTTTGTATACATAGTGCAAGAACACAAGGTGAAACCTGAGCTGAAAGCTCTTGTATGAAACAGAATTCTAGTTATATACTTCCTTTGCAAGTGCCAATTGCAGTCATTGAAATATGCTACCTGAGGTCATATACTTACTGCACCTAGCAAAGCACCTGTCAGATACATTACCTTTACTTACATTAGGAAATGTAACAGTATTAAAATACACGCCATTTTTTTTTTCCTCCGCAAAAGTGAAAACTGCTCTGAATTCGTGTTAGTATTCTGCAACATGCAGAATCAAACATAAATATAAATGATTCCCAGGCAGAATTACTGAACATGTGCTTTTTTTTTAATTGGCTGATGAGGGGCAGTTTTCTTTTGTTATGATGTCTTCATGATCTCACTGTGTATTAAATAGTTCTGGTTTACAAAAGCAAGCAATTCTGCTCATCAGGATGTGACATATGTACAAAGAGAATGTGCTTACCCTAGGGCTATTGTGTTCTCTGCACTTGCACACTATCCCAGATCCGTTGATTGCCTAGTGTTATAACTCTGCACATATTCACACAGCATTAGCATTCAGTCTGGGCTGTACAATTTATCTTCTTAAAAGAAAGAACAATATTGCCCAGTAGTAAAGGGTTTTGTGTTTTTGTGAAAATGCCACCCCAACTATTGCCCTATGCTCAAAGCATCACTAGAGCAGTGTCCCACCAGGAAAAAAAGAAAATAACTCAGTGGGTGCAGGCCTCAGTGGGCTCTTGTGTGTTTAAACCTGCACCATTCTGGCATATTTCTTAGGGTAATGCAACATAGAGAGGGGTTTGAACACTAAAAAAAAAGGTAGGAAATAATTAAATGATAAGTAATGGGAAGGGAAATAAAGAGACAGCAAAAACTCCAGTCCTACACTGCACTAGAGATACATTAAAGATGTCAGGTGCAGGTATCTTACAACAGCAGCTGTCAAGTGTAAATTTTTAAAGTGCACCTGTCACCTCAAAACTAATTCTAATTTAGGTTTTACTAATGAAATAAATATACATGTATTTAAAAAATGTACCTCTAAACAGTGTTTCTCTCTGTCATCTTCCCTTTCAGCCTGCCTTTTCTTTCCCAAGTGTGTGTGTGTGTGTGGGGGGGGGAAGAGGGGCAATTGGGGTAAATAATGATTGACATTTTAGCTCCTCCAATCAGATCCTTTAAATCACAATCTAGCAGGGATCTGATTGGAGGAGCTATAATATCATTTAGCCCCATCCACCCAACACTTGGGAAAGAAAAGGCAGGCAGACAGGGAAGATGACAGAGAGAAACGCTGTTTAAATGTTTTTATTTGCAAAACATTTATTTCATTGGTACAACCTAAATTAGTATTAAGAGTTTTGAGGTGACAGGTGCACTTTAAATATCAGCAGTGGCTAGAACGGTGTTACTGAGCCCCATTTATCTCCTCTTTCCCCTATCTTTAGTTAGAGGTTATAGAATAGAATAGAATAGAATAGAATAGAATAGAATAGAATAGAATAGAATAGAATAGAATAGAATAGAATAGAATAGAATAGAATAGAATAGAATAGAATAGAATAGAATAGAATAGAATAGAATAGAATAGAATAGAATAGAATAGATATTTATTGTCACTAGAAAATACAATGTATATCAAGTGAGATTAGCGATGCGACCATAATACAGAAATCAATATTTATTATTGTATAATAAATACAAATAATGTATTTATTATACACAAGAGAAATAAAGCACAAAAATAAAAAAAGTAAACTATGGTTGCTGAACTTGATGGGTTGCATGGGTTGGGCCCCTGGTGCCAGTCATGCTCCAGCTAGAGGATGGGGGCCTCGGTGAAGATTATGCAGTTACACCACTGTCTGTTCTCTCCAAATGTCACTGGGATATATTTTTTTGCAATATGGATTTCTCACTGGGAAAACCTGCACTCCGCATTGGTCTTTCAGGAAGGTGTTTCTGTGCTCTGCATTTGTCATTTGGCAAAGCGTTTGTCATGGAAAAAAGCAAATACTAAAAGCTGCATTTAGATTGTAGAATTTCCGTCTTATAGTCCAATACATCTTGTGGTCTAAAAAATATGGTAACAAGTCTCTTTCAGGAAGGGTTACTGCTAGAGCTAATATTTTCATCTAATAGCTTGTGCAATACCTCTAACACACAGACAAAAGGTGGACTCGCAAAGCTTAGTTGAATGTGGCTTTTACAAATGAATGAACAAAATATTTCTTTACTACATATTTATGGATATTTTGCTTCATGCATAAAGATCATTGAATGCTTAATGATAATTATGCAGCTTTAGAGCAAATGCCCTTAACTTCTAGAACAATTTGTTCCATGAAATTGGCTTTATTAGAGAAGATCCATTAACTTATGTGGTTCCACACCATGCACCGCAAATGACACACTAACGCACAAAAAAATGTGATAACTTGAAAATACTTCACCTCTTGTGTCAACCGCAACCTAGAGCTTAAAGTGAAGTATCTTTGTGATATTTCCCTCGTATTGTTCAATGCACTTTTTCCACGTCTTATTGTTCATTGTACAGTGCTGCGTAAATTTGTGGCGCTTTATAAATAAAATTATACATACATACTTCCTTATAGCCTTACAACACAGTGCAATAAACATTGTTAAGGTAACTGAGCATTTGTTAATCATTAAAATCCACACTACAGACCTGCATATCTTTACATCACAAAGGAATTCTAAGCTGTCTTGTTTAGAAAAGTATACAACTACATGTCCACATGAACAAACCTTATGCAAGCCAATTACAATAGGTTATTCATGCAAATTGCCTAGAGTTTCTTCTTTAGTTAAAGGGCCAATAACTAAAATAACAAAAAAAAACAAACCTTCCATCCTGGGTGAAATTTCTGCTTTAAAATGAGATGACACAACCCATTAAAGTTAAAGGTGAACACTGCCCTAAACTCTGCTGTATGATTTATCCATCTATATAGTAGTAATCAATATGTCATTTTGTGGCATTACCCTATCTGAAACCCTATTTAGGCAAGGTGAGATTGTTGATGCCATCTTCCAACTGAGATAGCTGATAGCAGCAGAAAAGCAAACATATTCAAAAGATGAAAACCAATCTTATTTAACATCCTGCTTACTAACTGGTCCACTCCCCCCAATGTTTGACATTCAAAGTCAACAGAGCTGCCACATTAAAACTGTTTCCCTACTGTCTGCAAATAGAGATCAAGTGACAACATGAACTAGGAATACTGTATTGTAGAAAGGGATCTAAATTACACTTGCTTGTAAAGTGAGTGATTTTAAAGGGGAACTATAGTCAGATTAGTCAGTCTTTATATATGCAGTACTATACCTTAGTGAGAAGAATTTCTCCCAAGTAGATGTGTAATGAATCATCCTGCTACAGATGAAACAGCACTAGAAAACTCCTGCACCAGGAAATGTGTGTGTGACGTGTACTGGCCAGTTTTCAACGAAAGGGTACCCTCCCCTCAGACATTTTTGCCTAATGTGTAATGTAAAGCCCGAGCACAAGTTTGCTTTCCCCAAGTCCCAGACTCTAATCTCCTGCATTCCAGGAATGTAAACAAAGCATGGCTAATAAAGCCTAAAGGTCAGCACAGTGATCGAGTTTAGCAGTTCTATCACACACATTTCCTGGTGCTGGAGTTTTGAAATGCTTGCCTAATAAATCACCCTGCTTTGAATGAAACATCTACTGGGGAGAAATGCTTCTCACTAAGATATAATATTGCATATGTAAAGATGTAATCTCTCTATAGTTTTTCTTTAATGCAGTAACAATAGTGGTGACCAAAATGCAACAAACTTGTGACAACTACCTTCCTTTTATTAATCCTGCCCATTAAACATACTTTGTTATTGTTTTTATTAATCTAAGAAAGATACATTTATAGCGACATTGTCTCCATTAAACATAGTTAGGGGAATCATGGGAAAATGGCAACACTTAACCTCACTTGATCAAATTCACATCACTACACGTCTACTATCATTGGACTAACTACGTTTGAAATAGCATTCAATTCTATTAACTTCTCTGTGTAGGAAAACAACACATGTCACGAAAACACTATGCCTGACAATCTAATTCTTAGATGAATATGCCCCACAATGTTTTCTGTGCCAAGGGCCAGATGATAATGAAGGTGGGAGGATTACAATGCACAGCTATAGCAGCTCCTAGCTAAAATAAAGTATATTGCACTGTAATGTTAGGTTCACAGACATTCACAGCAAGCCCTACAAAAACATAAGATTTGTTGTACAGGGTTTATTGCCACTTTAAAATAGTCAAGACATACATCATCAACACTTTTAATTATAAGGACAATAAAACTTTTCTGTCTCAAATAAAATTGTCTGCTCTTTTCTTAGTTCTTTATTCCTTCACAGGCAATTTTATTTGCAGCAAAAAAATATAACGTCTTTATAATTAAAGGAGTGCTGAGAGGATCTGTGTTTTGTCTATGTTAAAAGCCACAACCTCTTTGCACTCAAGAATGAACAGTAAGGGATTTGAGCAACATATAATTTTCTTTATATAAGTCTATAAGAGTCTGAACAGAATGTCAACAATGAACACTTTTTTCCATACATGCAAGTTGGTCATCTTCAACTGTGGAACTATACAACCTTCCTCAGCTGACTAAAGTCAAAAAAATAATGGATTTTGATTGGTTAGTAAAATATGATATTGGAGAAAACTGAGTTTTTCCTACTACAAATACAGTTGGCAGACAACCACATTGCAGGGCCCCATGCTTTCTATGAATGTCTAGGTCAGTGGTGGTGAACCTTTTCGACACCGTCCCCCCCGAAGTGCCGGCGCTGATGAGCGACGTCACTGCGCCTGCGTTGGGTAAGGAGCGCTCCTTCAGTGTAATCCACAGATTCAGGATGAAAACTGTCAGCTCGGGTCTGCAGCCTGCACTGAAGGCAGCGGTGGCGACGGCACATGTGCCATAGGTTCACCATCCCTGGTCTAGATTGTAAGGTCAATAACTAAATTAAAATGAGGAGGAGTACTGGTAACCATTTTCTTAGGAACAATACTAAACAATCTACTTGTATAAAGAACTGGACAAATAGAATTTATTTTTCTAGAAGGAAAAGGTCACAGGTTATTATGCACAGAGAATCTCATTTATGTCCATGTCTGTATTTAATGATATAAGTGGGAGCTGCCAGACTGATTACACTACCTGAGTAAACTGAAATTCTATCCACAGACGCCATGAAAACCCTAGCCCCAGGAAGAAAATTATCATGTAGCACTTGATTTGCCAAGTATTAACTGTCCAGTAAAACATATTATACACTGGAGTATCAGCAACCTCCCCCCCCCCCCCAAAAAAAAAAAAAAAAAAAAAGTAATAGAAAACATTTTGCCCTCAAAAAAATCCAGACAACTGGGATATTGCCACTTCAAATAGTCCAAATAGTCTTCAAGGATGGAACAAGAGTACATTGTATCAGTAAATAATATTCCTAGTACCAAACTGCAAGAATTCCTTCCTTATCTAAATGTTCCTTTTATTACAGGAAGGAGACATCATGGGTAATTCAGCCATCATGGTTTTACTGTAGATTTAGCTTATGTGTGATATGAACAGGAGAATACATTGCTATAAATATAGGGAAAAATAGAAGGGAAATGCCAATCAAGAATAAATAAATAATAAAAATCAAAACAGCCTTGTTTAAAATTCAGACAGCCTAAATTAGAATACAAATTTCTTACCCCCGCCCCCCCCCTCCAAAAAAAAAAAAAAAAAAAAAAAAAAATCAATGAGTTTCATACATTTTTATTTTAACTGTATATACAGGCAAGCATTCCACATTCATGATACTTCTTGGAAATAATTTTTTTTTTTTTTTTTGTCAGTGGCTTACCAGCCAGGCCACAACCACTGTGACCCCTCTACAGCCACAGCACCCTCCCTCTTTTCCCACCAGACCCCAATAAGTGTTCATTCTTTTGATAGGGGGTGCAGAAGGGGGAAGCATTATGGGGAAAGTCCCCCACTGATCCTGCAAATCAAAGGAAAAGCATGCAGACATTTTACTGTTACAAAAACACATATGGATGTGTTTTATTGTGAAAAATAGCCTGTGGGCAAAATACAAGCAAAGGACTTGCCAACTGAAATGAGTGGGATATCTTATTTCCATAATCTTTTGGAGTTTTGCCTTATATGCACATTACCTATAGAGAAATTAGGGAAATGAATGAATAAAAGTCAAGCAATTAGATTGTCGATATATATGTACCTCTCTATGGGGGATATTTTTCAAAGTTGAAAGGTTTTTTAAAGGCCTATTGCTGGAGGAACAGTCTTTATTTTATTATGTCGGTATTGCCTATTTAAAATTACTGTTTTTGCCATGTAACAAATAACTTTTTTTTGCATTTTTTTTATATCAAAAAGTTATTTTCGTTCTTGAAAAAATGCTTGATAAATAAATATGTCTGCATTAATCATAAAAAATAAAACCAGAAAGGAGGAGTTAGTGTGTTTTTAAAGGACGAGTAACACACACACACACACACACACACACAAATAATTCCAACTGAAATGGCATAGCAGTTACCTTGTCCTCACTTGTAGGGTTTTAAATTTGTTTCCTATGTAAGTTTAAAGCATATTCATGAACTGACCCAGAAAGCTTAATTTGGTTTAAACTAGCAGAGAAAGAAAACACTAATAAAAATCTGGAATTCAAAGTAGACATTTCTACAAGTACTGTGTAGGACTAACTCACATGCCAATCCAAATGGCAATATTCTTTTCTGTTTTTTGGTCACTGGTCCCTTAAATTCAGATCAATTCAAAACTAAGAGACAGAGGCATGTGTAAAATAGGCTGAAAGCTGCAAGGCTATGCAGGAGCCAGGAACACACCTGTACATAATATTACATACAGTTGCAAGCCAGAAAGGTAATTTTAGGAGCCGTGGGTAACTTTGCTCTGGGATTTGTCTAGTTTGTATTTTACTGCATTCATTTCAGTTTTGATTTTAGAAAGTACAAAACCAATGAACTGCAAACAAAGACCTGCCATGTGCTTATAATGAGGCTCTTGTTGTTAAAACATACTGCGCTTGTGATTCAGGCTTCAAAGAAAAATGTGCACATTACTTAATCATTCCCTAAACTCTTTGCCTTTGACCTTAGTAGGTTCCTGTAAAGCAAAGCAGATGTCCCACTCTTAAACAAAACTTCATTTCAAAGCAGCCAGCCAACACAAAATGCAGCAGCCTTGAGTCCTGGTTTTTCACAGATTCCTTACATTTTTCTAGCACTTACTGCATATGTCTCCATCATTAGTCTGTCCCACTAACTACTGTTTATCGTTACCAAATAATTGCCACATGCAGCACAACACAAAGTATCCAGGTGTGTCAGATCTCTTTTATTCTTGCACATGAAACCTTCTATTAAACTCAGCAGCTGATTAAATACAGATACAATAACAATATGACAAAAAAAAAAAAAAAAAAAAAAAAAAAAAAAAAAAAAAAAAAAAAATTGAGGAGAAAGGAAGGGAGGAAACAGAGCTTAAAATTATTTACCCGTCAGTCTGCTTTAATCAGCAGCAAAAGTGCCTATGTGACTTTAGCTAATTCCCAGCCCACTGCAGGACAAACATGTTTCTTTTACATCAAAGAGAAGCATGGCAATCACAGCCACATTTAGGATTCAAACAATGATAAAAGGAATAATAGTAAGTACATAAGCTACAAAGTGGAAACCAAAAGGGGGAAAGGGTTACAAGAAAGTAATGGAGCCTGAACCATGCACTGCCTTCAGCTTTCCTCCCACAGATAAACATATACAGGTGGTTTATATGAAGTCTGCCTACAATTGTCCCTGGTGTGTGACTTTCAGTGAGAGGAAATTAGGGGTTTTATTGGCTAAAGTCCAAATTGTTGCGTAAAGGTGTGAATTCGACAGCTAAAGACAGTTGCAATAGACTGCTACTGTCACGGTCGATTGTTTATAACGAGAATATTGTCACAGTTGCGACTTTGCTATGGAAATATTGCCGCAGTCATAACTTTAAAATTGTTGCAACTCTACAATGGGAAATTTGTCACAGTTCTAGATTTGCTAGGGGAATCCGCAATTTGAGAATTCGACAGTCGAATAACCTACTTAGTCAATAACCTACTTACTGAATAGTAAGAGTACAGATGCTAAATGGGATATTTTTAAAAAAATCTTGACTACTCA
>WMED01006121.1:0-18054 GCA_019650415.1 Pipa parva | reverse complement strand
GCTTTCTAAAGGATTTATAGCTATACAGGTCTTTACCAATAATTGCTAATTTTCCTTTTGCGAATTCTTACATGTTATCAACCTTTACAAGAAACAGTAAAGGAAATCCAAATCAGTCTTTTTACCCAGATTTATTTCCCATACCAACTGCTACACCTTTCCAAAGATTTCTGAGACATTTTAATTATAAAACAGAATTTTAGTTCATTGCAGAATTAAACATTGCTATAAAACATTTGGCAGATACAGTTAAATTTTCAAGAAGACAGATACGTTCCAGGTAAGTATTAAACATAAAAAGCTACTGATAGTATTGTATACATTAATTGGTTGATCCAGAAAGAAGAATTCTTGGCCCTGAGAGGAATTTATTTTTTTGTCTAAAGTGCAAGTAAGTATACATTTTGGGGATTTCACTTTTCCTCTGGAAAAGAACTGGGTGTTTTGGAAGTGTTTGACATGATTGACATATATCATGAAGAAATTCTTTACTTGACATTACATGCTCTCTTGTCCCATCCTCTGCCTGTCTACCTGAGCAGTACATTGCTCCATTCCTTGATCTTCAGTCTCCCTGTGCTAGGAATTTTTTTCTGTTGTGCCTGATAGTTTGCTATGCATTCATCCTTTATAAACCCTTCATTGAAGTAAATTTAAATAACTTATTACTTATTCTGAAAACAAAAATGAACTGCTTGTTTTGTTGAGTACAGTACAATGAGGATATTTCAATGCCACAAACATTATTTTTGTTCTAAGATCCTGCATTGTATGTTGGCACTGTTTATTTGTAACATTGCAGTGTAAAACTGGTATGATAAAATACAAACATTTATTAGGTCCAACTCTTGGAATAAATATTATATTGCTTGATTTTAAATTTAGATTATATTTTTAATCATACTTTTCATAGTAAACAGTATGGTAGCTCTTTCTAGCATTAATTCAAATAAATGTGCAGGTAATAGAAGACTATGCAGAATACAGACATTAGTCACTTCTCCTTGTTTCATATTAGTAGTCTTTCATCCTTGTTAGCACCATTTTAACTATATTTGGATTGTACTACAATGCTATTCATGTGCACACTTCCTCATCCTTTTGTGCATACAATATAGACATTTCCCATACATGAACATTTGTATCAAAAATGGAAGTTGACCTTCTGATCAATTGAATATATTTTTGTCATTAAGGCCAGTCTTTTTAATGCAAGCCATCACAATCCATCTAAAACACTAAAATCCATTTCAAAACAGTCTTTTAATCTTATTTATCACATCTTCTCCATTTGATCAGCTTTGGTTTTGTCAATTATCTACAATCATGGCTGTATCAAATCTTTTTTTCTATGATACCATATTTAAATAAACAAAAAGTGGTCTAAAAGGAATTATCTTTTAAATCGCTTTTTAATTTGACGATTGCCAAAGATTTATTAAAACTGCTAGATTGGTGACAGAATTTAAATTTGCAAGGGATACAACTAATATATTTTTTGCTTTTTTAATATCTATGATTCTGTATTTCTATATGTCTAAAAATATGAAAAGCTTAAAACTGGAAAACAATAGATGAGTTAAATAAATCACACTTTCCTTTTTGACATTCCAGTATTCCCTGTCTTGAAACTTGCCAGTCACTTAATATTAGAAGAATATGCATTTCTCATAAGCAACACAGTTACTCTAAACAGGAGCTTTAATTCAATTGCAGATTCAAAGATCTCCTCTTAAATATCTTTATGTTTGAACAATTTCATTTGCTTTCTTCCTAAGGAGATAGTTTAAAATAAATGGACCTGCCGGTATTTGAACAATTTACTTAAATATATTAGTAATATTTTTTTTTTCTTGCTTTAAGCTTTTGCAGGGCAAAATGAAGAGAAAGCTATTGAAATATAATCGAGAGAGATCAAAGAATGCAATTTAGTCAAGCAAGCTCACATCATTTTAGGGAAATGTTTTTGATTGTGGCTAATGATGTAATCAAGTGATCATGGTAAACTGCCCACAGGTTGGAGGTGCTGAGAAATTATAGCTTCACAACCACTGAGAAGATAATCTCTTAGAACAAGGAAAATGAAATTTGGAGATAAACTAAATGTAGCATTTTGCACATTCAAAATGCATATGAGAATTCATTGATTTGATAATGGTTCTAATACGCCTATACTTACCTTGAAGGAAAACAGCCTTCCAGAAGAGAATTCAACACGCTGAAAATTTGACATGAACAAAGGAAAGAATAAATGGATAATTTTAACATCTTTGATTTCATTCTTTAAAGACCAATTACTTTTCTGTCCCCTGTGGCAGAAAAACATGCTTCTTCTCAATGGCTGAATTCTTATACAACTTCACTGATTCATGTTATATTTAGCAGATTACAGTTTTAGAGTCATCAGAAGGAAAGGCCTTAGCAAACTGACAGCCCTGAAATCACGGTCTTTGATTGTAATTGACAGAAAAAGCATTTAAGGTAAAGAAAAAAAATATTTTATTCATCTGTGATTACACTGTGATGTGATTTGGTGACATAATACAGCTGTGAACTGAGGCAGGAAAAGCAATAATTCTACATGAGGGCTTGACATGATGTAGCCCTTTAGTCTTCTTCATACCAATGCCTCCAGCTACAATAGCCTCCTTGATGGAATCGAGACAAATAGCGTGATAGCCTGCTGCCATTTAAAAGTTAAAAGACTTAAAAATAACACTTCTTGAGGGTGTTTTGTTGGATATTGAATAGTTCGTTCAATATTTGCTCAGAAATAAAACAAATCCAAAATACACACAGGGGATAAGATCAAATTAATCCTGCTTGTTGAATTATCTGAATTAGAAGATTGTAGCGTGTAATACAACAGTTTATCATAGAGATCGCTACTGCCTCAAAATTCTGAAAACCATTATGTTCCAAACAACCACATGCATCCAGGGATTTTAATGCACTTCCAGCAGGATCAAAGCATTTGATAGTATTATTCATATTATTCAGACGGACACATATCAACCATTTTTCTAAAATTCTTTTTTTAAACATTAAAGACTGTGTTTCTGTCAGATCAGAATTATAAAACCCTTGTATAGAGTAAGAAAGGCTTATAAATGAAGACTATGGAACATGCAACATGGATATAATGAATATAATATAATTTATTCAACTATACAGAAATAAGATCATACATATGATATGAGACATTTCCTATAAGTATGCCAAGAGAAAGGTACAAACAGAACATAAGTTTCAGTTCTCACTTATGGACAACTGTCAGAAAATGGTAAAAAAAATGGTGCAGGTGCATTTAAGATGAATATCTCCAAATCATGCAAGGTAGGGTTTTTTTGTTTTTTTTTTTGTTTGTACAAAAATGCCCATAAAGACACATGATTTTAATCTTATGTACATTATTAAAATATGTGTGTGATGGCCTTAACAACCAAGCCTGCTCTATGTCCTTCTGCTTGTTCACTCTGCACTTATAAATAAATGGAATTTCGGTAAACATTATTCGCCTTGGAGCCTCATCTATTTTTTTCTTTATTCATGATTGTTTTCTGGTATTGAGGAACCAGTTGGTGCTGCACCTATTTCTTTCTTGAGTGTATAATCTATCTCCTGCCTTTCCCAACACTGATTATGCTTCATTACTACCATGTCCCATGCAGTGCCTGCTGGGAGACATGTTGCACCAATTGTGAGTATCTACCTTATCAGAATAGGCCCAAGACTTTGTTTCCCATGGTTCCATGTGTATTAGGCACGGATGTCGGCGGCACAGGTGCCATGGATTCACAGAGTGAAAAAAGGTGTAGGTGTCCGTGGCTTCTGGAGCCTCAGGTTTAATGCAGGGCAGCTTTTCTGGCTGTCCAAAGATTAAGCAGAGCAGAAACTGAGCAGAGTGGACCAGGGTTCCCTTCTATTTGGCTCAGAATGGCCCAAACTTGTCTCAGCTGCTACAGGGATGGTTGGGATAGTGACAGCCATGTGTTGAGCCCAGAGGATGGGCAATGATTGGGATTGAGAAGAGGGAGGAAATTTGGCCAGAGGTGCCTAGTGCTGTCACACAGGCAAGGTGCAAAACATGTTGTGGGAACCTGTAATAAAAATTATCATATTTTGAGCAGTAAGACTTTAGAAACATTAATTTCATGACCCATATCTCATATCACAGGGGACAAGTTCCAGAATCTATATTTGCCTTTATTATAAAGTGAAAAAACATTTTAATGAAAAGCTTATGGATATCCAGGTTCATACACTATTAATAATTCAGCATAAACTTAGGCCTTGATATTTCAAATGAATAATTAAAATACTTCTCATGAATTTTCAAAAAAGTATTTCAGGGTGTGTTATGGTCCTGTGCATCTTATAGTCTGAAAAATACAGTAATGGATATATACTGTATATATACAGTATATATATATATATATATATATATATATATATTATCAGGATTTTAAAACAAAATATTTTACGTATGGTCAGAAAATGTTAAAGAAAACCAAAGAGCACTGAATCTTACTGGAATATATTTATCTCTATTTTCCATATTATGCCACAATCTGTCATCTAAAATGCCCGGATAATGTTTTCTTAGATCCTTGCTCTTCTAAAGGAAAATAATCTAATATTATACCATTCATGCAAAAATAGGTATAGGTTCCTTACCTTTGTTATAGTATTCAGAGTGATCAAGTGGAAATACATTTTTAGGACCCTTTCCAAATTACACCAACAGAATAATATAGATTTTCTAAAGCTTTGGTTCTAACCCAGCAGTTTTCACTGCTTGATAAATCTTGGTTTTTAAGGCTTCCAGTCTTAGCTCTTATCTCAGTATGGCACTCAGTTTAAAAACAGCAATATGAAAATACACAAATAAACATAAATCTGTAAATCATTTCAGAGCCATCCAACAAAAAAAATTACACGGATTAGTCCACAATCTGCCATTTAAGTGATAATGAATAAGGAAAATCAGAGTTTATACTTTTTTGTGATATGTTGTCAGTGTTTCTCTGTCTTCAGAAGATATAAAACTAGAAATGATGCCAGAGTATCTGAGGTCATACTTTCCCATCAGTTGCTAATTCTGCATCCAAGGCTACTTCTTGTTTAGTTTTCTTCAGTAAGCCCACTATATGTAATTGCACCTGACCTTCTTCTGTCTATCTATGGGTAGATGAAAATGGAATATAATATTGTTTGAACTTTGCAAATAAGATCTTTTTTAAATGGCTAAACTATAAAAGACATCCATAGAAATATGAAAAATATGGTGTCTGTGGTGTGCATTAAATATCTAAAATGAAAATAAGGCCCCTGATCTTCTATTACATGAAAAAAATAAATAAATTTGATCTAAAAAACAAAATATCTACAGTATAAACTAAGATTGGTCCCCATGAAGTCAATGCAGTAAACATATAATGGGGTAAATTGTATTAAACTAGGAAAGTATTGGCTACCTTTCCATTGAAAATTTAGAAAAATCGGGATAAAAAAACTTGATCTTGAAAACTGGAAAAAATCTGGTGAGAACAATGCAAGATCTTGCTCAATAAACTCGGAAAGATCGAGAGCGGTCTTTCCTAGTTTAATACATTTTGCCCATAATTGTTTAAGAAATTACTAAGTGCTCCTTGATATGTAAATATTATCTACCAAACATAACAATTTGAATTTATAGTCTCTCTGAACTAACAGCTACCACATATTAGTTATTTTTAAGTCACTGATTATTACTGTTTTCAGCAGTTCTGTTTATTAGATTATTTTCCATTGCAGACACATGAACACAGAACCTTTAATATTTGCTTCCTCACATCAGGAAGTGTGTTACAGAGTCTTCTAAATGAATATGAATGACCGCCCAATTCTCTGACACGTTCTCCTGCTGCATATAGTTGTGTAATTAATTACAAAGGTATATTGCATTTCACCGAGGCACCTACCTATTTAAGTTCCAGTATATGGTTTTCTGATAGTACCAATTACCATATTCAGAACTGCTCTAGGTATTGTTTATTGTTTTAGAAACTGGATAATAAGTTAAATATTCCAGCTCTGCTTTTTGTATTTATGATTAGTTGACTAAGTCTTTTAATTCTCAACTCTGGTTCTCTCTCTATTTCCTGTGCTTCTCTATCCACTTACATTTCTGGATCAGAACTGGATTTTTGATCCATTCCTTTTCAGAACTCACTTCAAGTCATTTACTGTTGCCATCTATTCCACCAGCTGCACCAAAATTTGGTGAACTCAGTCCCTTTTTAGCACTCATTTCAGACCATGTACTTCTTTGTGTGATTCCATAAGCCACCTCTGACCTTTATCCACTCTGTTAAGCATACTGATTTCCATTTCAGTATTTCCAGCCTCCTTACCTCTTCCTCCTATTCTATCCTTGAGCTTGTGTTAATAAATTATTAAAGTATGCTTGTTTTCCACATGACAGAAATACAGATGTATACCTTTGCTTATTGTAGTTCAAGAGTTGTAACTTTATCTTGTGTTGCATACTCCAGACATTAAGATATCTTCTGACTTATGCAAAAATGTTTTGTGCAAGCAACTGTTGGTGGGACTAGAATGCAAATATATCTCCCTGATATAATCTTTATTGGCTATATTACTTATATTATAGCCCTTAGTCTCCCTTTTTCATTTGATAACATAAACCAGTTATTCTGGCATTTATTATAAACAGGAGGAAGGTTCAAACCATACTACAGTATGCTTAATGTTCTCGAGATGCAGGTTTCTTTTGGACTTCAGAAAGGCACTGATGTTATCTGTATAAATAAATCATAGTAAATCATCACACTGCTCTTATTAATTTAAAATATAATAGAACAATGCAGTATGTCCACACAATGCAAATTTCAGGATTCAGAATTGATTCCTTAATTTATCTAAGAGACGTCATCTTAATTTATCTAAGAGGCGCTATGAAGGACACTATGCTTCATTTTGGCATAATGAGCTTTGACATTCGATAAAATGTAATAACAACCTTGCTGTTTGATGCCATATCATACTTTGATTTCCTAAATGGATGTGCTCTAAATCTAAACAGATACATACAACTGATAGAACTTGTGAATGTTTCCAAGTATTATAACTTCCATCATACTGTGAAGTAGTTAACGTCTTTCATTACTTTGGATAACTTTTTTCTTTATGGAAACAGTTTCTGATTTCCATAGGTAGATATACATACAGGTATCACACAATATTTATGTTCACAGCTTGAATTTAACAATCATCTATTCAAGGACAATTACTAAAACTCTTTGCTGTAACTTTGATAAATTGTTTGGCATTATTTTAAAAGGGGTTTGTAACACTACACATTCACATTATCTAAACAGTCATCAACAAATAGATTATTATTGCGCAAATTATGTGATTATACTACCAACAAGTGTTAAAATTATGGGAAGATTAAAATCCAGGAAAGGTTTCCTCGCAGCATTATTTTTTAGTATCTTTTATATAACATATTATCCTTATATATATATATATATATATATATATATATATATATATATAGATAGTAGAATTTATCCACAGATGCAATCTTGACAGATGTCTATCAACCCATTGCAACCAATCAGCTGTTAGTTCCACTGTTAAAATATTTCAGCCCTTCAAATGAAGGGAAAATGTGTGGGCAGTAGAAATATGGCAGAGATCTGGAAATGTGCTTTTCTTTTTTTTGTATTTATGAAAAATTCATAATCTAAAGCCAAAACCTATGTAAAAAAAATTAAACCTAAACAAAACAAAAACACAGTGATGAAATCAGAACCAAAGCCAAAACAAGGCGGTCTGTGTACATCTCTAGTTTTGGATGCAGTTTTTTTTTTTTTAATTCAAACAACTTAATAATTTTCTGTATCTCAAAAAAGAATGTCTAGTAAAGCTCCATGTTCTTTACAGAAGCACTAAAGACTTGTAAGTCTAAAATTTATTAAGCTCAGAAAAGCCGTTTCATCAGTCTGAAGTTTCTTGCGGTAAGTATCGTGAGATTTGCCTTGATCGATAACTGCTGTGAGAAACTTTTTTTATTGAATATATCCATGGAAAGGTAGCTAAACTGTTTGGTTACTCTTTCCATGGATATATTCAATAAAAAAAAGTTTCTCACAGCAGTTATCGATCAAGGCAAATCTCACGATACTTACTGCAAGAAACTTCAAAGTGTTCTCTCAAATTATTAAACTCAGAGAAGTGAAAACAGCTTTTCTGAGTTTACCAAATTTCTCCTTAAGAGGGTCTCTTCAGGGAGAGTTAAAATACTTACCAAATGCAATTTCTTCTCCAGCACCGGCTCGTTCTCATTGCAAACCAGATCTTCATTTCAGCAGCCCTGCAATCCTCTTTAACATCAGTAACTGAAGCAGAAGTTTGACTTAATACCACTTATGACCTTGCTCACATCAGTGATGGAGGCAGAAATTAAAGAGAAAATTTGGCCTAGACCCAAGCTCTAAATGAGTTTTCTGCCTTTCTCTGGTAGGATATACCATAAGGTAGGATTTTGGTTTGGTTTTAAAAGCGCATAGGGAATGTTCCTGGCAAAGAAAAGGGGTACAGAATTTGAGATGTATGGGGAAGAAAGAGAAAATGGTTTAAAGGAACAGTCAGTCCAAATAAAAAAAATACATTTTATTATTTAGGCTTATTAACCCCTCTTTGCCTACACAATTTATCATCAATTTTTTTAAAAAAGTTAAATTTATTACCTGTAAAGAAGTGCTCTACAGCATTTCTGTGTTGCATTCACCAGCCTGAAACAGCACTAGCGACTCTACAGCATCCTGAGCAGAAGACAACTATCATCAGCGCATTCCTCACTGGCCCCACTCCTACTGAAGCCCAGCATCGGCATTACCTAGAACTTACAGAAAGGGCGTGCAGGTCATACAGGGATGACACATTGATGATGTGCTCAGTTTTATTAAGAGCAAGAATGGTTATCCCGGTAAAATAAATAGAACATGTAACTCAGGTCTTTTTATAATATTTAGTATGTATGTATATTTTTATTTATAAAATGCCACAAGGTTACGTAGTGCTGTACAATCCAGTAATAATATAGACAAGAGTAAAGTGTGGAACAAAGAACAAGTGAAGTAAAATACAAGGACCTCTAATATTCAAGCTTTCTACCGATGTGAACATTTTTACAGCTTCCACATTTAAGTTTGGGTGTAAAAGATTTGGGGGCACTGACATTATCCTCTCCTCTCTGTTGTTGGGTATTGAGCCAATGAATATCTGCCTATAATGTTACTGCCTGAGTTTACACAGTGAGCAGCCTGGATTCATTTGTTTTGCTCGAGTCATTTCAGGTTTTCTGGAGCCCTTCCCGGCTAGCTCCTGGATAAAGTAAAGGTGGATGTCACATGACTGTTTAACTATTACACTTCCTGTGGGAAAGCACATTGGGTGATGAATATTCTAATAATAATAATGGCATAACATGTCAGGTGTCCCACCATGCCACATCATCTATGTGACAGGAAGACAAATTTTTCTTTAATCATGAAACTTTCAATTAATTTCTGTTTCCATTTCTTGGGCACATATGTCCTTTCTTTAGAGCACATTTACCAATGAGCTGTAAAACTAATAACACCATTTATTATTTTTTAACCAGCACTATAATACAAAGAATTTTATAAGTATGGGGAAAGTAGAGTTTTCTGTACCAAAAGTTAGCTTTTTACTCCAGCCCCGGGCGGGCAGCTTATCAGCAACCACTAACTCTAACACTGAACGTGCCTTTAAATATTGTGAAGGTCTTCTTCCAATTAATAAATGGCTGTAGGTATGATGCAGCAGGTATGATGAAATAACCCTGTAAAACATCACTGGTTTTCAGTTAACAAAAACTGACCACAGTAAATAGTTAGACCCATTGTATATGGAGTCCCCTAGTATTGTTAAGTGGATGTTGATTCATAATACATAGGACCTGAAAGTAATTTCTGACTTGTACAGATATGCCGCATTGATTTGAAAATGCTGATTAAAATGCTTTTGAAATAATTTGCCTTTATACATTAATGCAATACTATTATTATTTTTCAATTAGCCAAATGAATGGAACCCCAATGATAATTGTTTGAATTCTTGCCGAAATTTTCATCTTGTATTACCTAGGGGTTATTTATCACTGTAAATGAATAAATTGTTATTCAATTAAAAGTTTGTTAACGCTGACCAGAATTTGAACAATTTAGATTGGGTCAAAGACTCCATTCAGAAGAAGAATAGAAAAAAAGAATATAGTCTGAGTTGCATTTCATAATAAGCTTCCATGATATGAGCTTCATCATTTTTAAAAGTGGGATTTTCATGGAGGATTCTGACATACATGGTTTATTCACTAAGGTGCGAATTCAACTGTCGAATTTGCAAACTGTGGATTCCCATAGAAAATTTGCGACAATTTCCCCATTGTAAAGTCTCGACAATTTTTTAATGTTAAGATTGTGACAATTTTCCCATAATAAAGTCGCAACTGCGATAATATTCTCATTATAAAGACACTCTGCGACAGTAGCAGCCTATTGCGACTGTCTTTATCTGGTGAATTCACACCTATACGCAACAATTCGGACTTTAGTGAATAATTCCCTATATAGTGTTGGGTTTACATCTCAGGAGCTTATGAGCACAGAATGTTTGGTGCCTTATGCCACAACCACTAAATGACCACACCTCTTTGCAAAAATAAACACAGACTAAATGAAACAGTGAAATGAGGTGTTATGTGACTTGGAATTTCATGAAAAGTGAAATAATATCAGAATCACTATTTGACTATTAAAAATACTTCTCAATTAAAATTAATTCCCTTGATTCCACTTTCCTATGTCCCTAACAAAGTGTGAGGTGCCTTTTTGACTGAACCACTTATAGACACCTGCCTCTTGTGCCTACAGGCAAATAGGAGAATTTTAATGGTAAGTAATTTGAAGAAATCATTGTACAATACTTAACGATCAGCAGTTACTAAAAATTAACATTGAAATACTAACATACATAGAAAGTCTAGATCACCTTCACTTGAAACTATTGATCAACTTTGATGTCAACATATATATTTTTTATCATTAAAGGAACCCACAGAAAAAATGTTTAATGAACAATCAGTGTGAACCTGAGGCATGTGTAACTTTTGTGATCTTTGAATTATAGTCCTAAACAATGCAAAACGCCTGTGTTTTCATCCTTAATGAACTACATTCTCAAAAATAGTTGTGTAAAAGTCCAAAATTTTAAGAAAGGTATCTTTTAGTCATGAATTATATTATTGTTAAATTGCATACAAATAACACCTACAGTACATAGCTATATATGAAACGAATGATCCACACAGCAAGACTTTCTTTTGAATGGACCCCATAATCTGTACAATTAGCATTCAAATAATAGGCAATTTGTTCTATAATCATAGGGCACACGCAGAATTCAATCTAATATATGGATAATTACCTCTTCCAATATACTTTAGTTACATTTTATAATAACAATTTGAACTTATTGCAAAATGAATCCCATGGCACAATATAACATTTAGTCAGAGGATGAATGGCCTTTATTTCAAGTTACAGTGACACAGATTTCTGAGCTTATACACTAATTGGTAATTATGCTGTCGGTCAATTTGATATGTAGTTCACAAATAATCACAATGTTCATTTTAGGATCATTTGACAACATTTTTTTTTTCTGTTAAATTTATCTAAATGAAAATATGGTAAGGTAATGCAATCATCTTTGGTTAAAAGTGAAGGATGAATTGAAACATTTTTGAATCAGGTCACCGGTACTCATGATTAGTACATTGTTAATCAAGTTCCCAAGATTGCTATCAAAAGCTTTATATTCTTTATTCAAGCTGGTGAGAGGATCATGAATATTAAAGAGATTCAAACAGATCCGAACAGATAGAGCAATACAAATGAAAAAGACTGAACTCAATAAACTCAGACTGTGACTTCAAATTCCTCAATGTCTGCTATGTGAAAATTAATATCCGACAATAAACATATATACAAAAGTCACCTATTTAATAGAATGTGAAACAATAGTACATGTACTAGTATATTACTGTAATATTTGTTTTCTGGGTAATTTGGCTATTAGCTGTTCATTTTATATATATATATATATATATATATATATATATATATATATATATGAAGTCAGCTGTTAATATACAATGTCAAGTAAACAAGAATATTTCTTGTTTATCTTTCCAAATCTGTTTTAGTGGCATTATACCACTGTCTTTACAAATAAATAAATCAATAGCTTAAGAAGGATGTTTGGGATATGAGTATGAAATACATCTGAGAAGTTCATTAAACATTTCCACACAGTTTTGCCCTCCTGTGTAGTGTTTAGAGTTGATGGAAGAGTTCCCCCTCAGTTTTACTATCCAGACTTACTTTATAGGTGTAAGAATATCTGATGTTTGATTTTTGGTTACAGCCCATTCTTTGGTTCTGGGCAAAATCCACTTCTAGTCCTCAAGATGAATTGCATAAAATTGCAGTTTAGCTGATTTAGGTGTGTGTCAGTGTTACCAGTTGCATTGGTGGGTTAACCTAAGGTACAGAGATTTCATAAACTGCTTAGTATACCTTCCAGAGGCATAAAAGTGTCACAATGCATCTTAGCTCCTCTAGCTCACTAACCCTTGTTTTTGTTCTCAAGTTCAGCATGACTTAGTTCCTCCAGAGGTGTAACATAAGCAGAATTTGCCTTAGCTCCTCAAGAGGCCTACTGGTGTTGTTGGAACCCTATGGCCTCATAACACCTTTGAAGTAGATCATATTAGTTCTACAAAAGGTTCCATTACACAGATATTAGTTGGTATACTGGGCAGCTTTGTCTGGAATAGAGAATCTATATGACATGTCATCTGATGTAAACATTTTTGCATGATGAATTTTGGTAAAGAGGAAAAACAGCATTTTTGAAAAACACATGGACAACAAGTTTAGCTGATACTGAAGACAGGACCAGAGAAGGCTTTATTGTTTTTTTCAGACAGTTTCACAATTTTGATAATAGTGTTACAGTATATGTAATCCATAATTGTGGTTCCAGACTCAAAGGTGTAGGGTCATCACAAAGAACTCAGAGTAAGCCACTAACATAGTAAAAATTAACATAGTTTATAAGGCTGAAAAAAGACACAAGTCCTTCTACTTCAGTCTGTTTTCCTGCAATGTTAATCCAGAGGAAAGCAAAAAACCCATTAGGCAAGAGCCAATTATCCTCATATTAGGGAAAAAATCATTCCTGACTCCATGATGACAATCAGAATAAATTACCTGGATCAAGATCCCACCTTTAGTTATCTAGTACCCATAACTTGTAATGTTCTTACAGTGAAGGAAAGCATCCAAAGTAGTTTTGAAATCTTTAATGAAATTAACTTTGACAACTTCTTCAGGCAGAGAGTTCCATAGCATCACTGTTCTTACAGTAAAAAACCCTTATATGTTGATGCAGAAAATTTCTTTCCTCTAAACATAGAGGATGCCCCTATTAATACTTACAGTACTTGGTATAAATAGATTGTGAGACAGATCTCTGTACTAGGTCACCCCTTAGTCTTCTTTTTTTCTAGACTAAACAAGCCCTGTTTTGATAATCTTTCTTGGTACTGTATATTTCCCATTCTTTTTATTATTTTAGTAGCCCGCTTTTGAACCCTCTCAAGCTCAACCACATCTTTCTTGTGCATTGATGCCCAAAACTGTACACAGTATTCCATGTGTGGTCTGATGAGTGCTTTGTAAAGTGATATAATTATGTTCTCGTCATGTGCGTCTATACCTCTTTTGATACACCCCATGATCCTATTTGCTTTGGCAGCTGCTGCTTGGCACTAGTGACTACAGTTAAGTAATTTCAACTAAAATTTCTAAATACTTTTCCATGTCTGTTTTACCCAGTGTTTTCCTATTTAGAAAATAATCTAGACATGCATTTTCCCTACCCATATGCATAAACTTACATTTATGAGTGTTAAACCTCATTTAACACCTTCCTTCCCAAGCCTCCAATATATCTACATCCATCTGTAATAAAGTACTTTTCTCCTATATATTAACTACTTTACACAGTTTAGTATCATCTCCAAAAATTTTAATTTCACTATGCAATCCCTCATCAAGGTCATTTATAAATATATTGAAGAGAAGAGTGCCGAAAACTAATGCTTGGGGTACCTGACTATTAACAGTAACTCAATATATGTACCATTAATAACCACCGTCTGCTTTCTACCACTGAGCCAGTCACTAAGCCACTTACACATATTTTCACCCAGTCAAAGCATCCTCATTTTATGTACCAGACTTTTATGTGGCATTTTATCAGATGCTTTGGAAAAATCAAGGTATATGACATCCAATGACTCCTCCCTGTCGAGTCTATAACTGACCTCCTCATAGAAGCTAATCAGATTTGTTTGGCAGGATTTATCCCTCATAAACCCATGATGATACAGAGTTATACATTTTTTCATATTACGATACATAAAAAACCTTCAAACATTTTACCCACAATAGAAGTTAGACTTACAGGTCTATCATTTTCAGGCTCACACTTTCCCTCCTTTTTGAATATAGGGACAAAATTTGCAACACACCAGTCCTTTGGAACAGTCCCTGTCATTTTAGAGTCCCTAAATATAAAAAATATTGGTCTGTTTATGATTATACTTAATTCCTTTAAGGCCCAAGGGTGTATACTGTCAGGACCTGGTCAATGATAGCAACAGCATCTCTAAGCTAACTAAATATATTCTTTCTAAAGTTAAATGTTTTAGTGGCCCCATGACAGTAAATACCATTAAATCTTATCTGGAAGGGACCTTAGCACTTTCATCTTAATTTTGATAGGTAATTCCAATTTGGGCTTGGGCTCCAAAATATTTTAAATAAATACTGGTTTCCTCATATTCAGTAACAGAGTAAATCTTCGAGAAATAGTAACCTATGTTGGCAGGCAAAAAAGAATGTGCATCATGTATCTGCTTCAGTAAATATTAATGGCACATCTGCTCTTTTCTAAGAATTCCTTCAAAATAAGTTGTTAAAAAACCAAAATGTTTAAAATAAGATTCTCCCAACAGCACCCATCATTGCATGTAATTACTGCTCAGACCATTTCAAGAACTTTATGGTTAAGATTAGTGTTGAGCGATGATATCAAGAAAAGAGAAAAGTTGAAATTGGTACGATTATTACAATTATCGGGTGTTATTGATGATCCAATGATTTTGCAAAAATCGTACTGATTATCGTGATTCGATAATATCGAGCAAAGATAAGCCAGCAATATAAACCATGTCCAGCAACAGTGGGTTTAGAGCTGGGGGTTATACCTAATTACTTCCATAGGGAAATAATTGGGTTCTAAATTGTAGCTGCACTGTTGCTGGCTATGGTTTAAATAGTCTTATCAGCATCGTCATCGGCTAACGATTATCCATTCGATGATTTCAAAAATCGATAATCAATCAGATGATGATTATTGCCATCATCGCTCAACACTAGTTAAGATGCATGTTTTTAATACAAGGTGCCACTGGATAGTAACCAGAGATATAATAACCATTCTATGTTACAGAATGTCTTCATTTCTAGAATTAGAATATGTTTTAAACAATGGTATTTCCCAAAATAACATTCTCTTAAAATCATATTCATTCTAAATGAAATCATTTGTGCAAGACATCATTTTTTTAACCTATCACAGCAGATCGCCCACCCAGCAAATTACAGCTTCCTTAAGAAGCAGAAATGAAATCAAGCCAATTATTTTCTTAAGCTCTTTGTTAGTGATTTAGAGTTGCTGGACTGTAAAGGATTTCTTGTCAGCTTTGTCAAACCCATAAAAGCAAAAGCTTTCAGGTACAAAAGTAAAGACCTAATAAGTCTTAATGTGACAAACGTGCAGCATGCAAATATGATGGGATGATTTTCGAATCCGTTTCTCTGTAAAAAGTAGACATTTTAGTTAAAGAAAAAAATGATTGATATTTTTAGGAGAACAGGGTCCTTTTGAATCCACTTGCTGCTTTGGCCATTTTGTCTATCTTAGTTGTTCTACAGTATCCCTCCTAATCTCAGTGGACATGAATTGCATGTGTACTGCTGCTCCATTAAGGTAGTGTGGTAGTTCAGTAAAGTGAAGTGAGTCTGCATGCAGACAGAAACAATGTATTATTTATATATGTATATTCATGTGTTATATCATAATCAGATTAGGTTATTTAAATTCTCAGTGCAGAAGATCCTCGAAGGTGGCCACTGACTGATCAGAAAGAACTACAGAACTGGATGAAAACAGAAAACAAATTCTGTAACTGTAAACTACGGTCTCCTGTTTAGCATTTAATTATTGCAACATTTGTCTATGGTTATCGGGAGAACTAAGAACCTGGACACAGTTCCGATTAAAAGTTGTGAACCCTCCAGCTTCAAGAACTATCTGCTAAACTAAGGTCTGCCCCATTCTCAAGTAGAGATGGACAAATACATCTAAATATAAGAGCTTATACGCCTTGTTCAGAATACTTGAAATCAAAATAACGTGAATATCACATGTGTTCATCTTGTCAGCTAGAACTTTGTAACACCTCTTTTGAAAGAAATAGTTTTCAATTGTTTCCCTTTGCCGATTAGATAAACTGTTTTGAATGTTTTTTCATTGTTCATTTCGGATTTATTGCAGTTCACTATTTAATAATCTTACATTTTTCCTGTGTACTTGTTTGTCATTTTCCATAGTTTTATATTAAATTCAGGAGGATGTAAGACCATTTTTAAAACTATGGGGCTTATTCATCAAAGTGAGAATTTGATTGCCTCAGTGAATTCTCATCACTTTGGGTTGCAACGCTTCAATGCTCTAGTTCTTATTTACTAAATAGAGGATTCCGAAAGTGTTTGATAGCATCAGTATCCATCTCTTAACTAGTTTGGCGAAGTCAGTCGGACATTAGGAGCCCTGCCATCAGCCCCCTAATTCATCACTTCAATCTGGTGAATTGAAACTGGCAAATATGACATGGTACGCCTTGTTGAAGTCGATACTGTGACAGACTTTGATGCTTGATGAATAGGCGAATTACCTGTGCACATGTATATAAAGTGGTGCACAGTGCTTCATAAGTTCACCAGTGTCATAAGATGACAAATTATTCTTGAATTTGCCACATTGCAGAGTTTGCTAAATACCCGAATGTGGAGAAGTGGTGAATAGATGTGAATTCCCATCTTTACTTGACTGTTCAGCATTTTATGAATAAGCCCCAAGTCCATATTAGGTGAATACCTCAAAGCATCTAGGATCCAAAGAGAACTTTGTGTGGGATAAAAATAGATCAATCTGGGCATAACTTTCCAGAGAAAGAGCACCAAATGCTCGATAAGTGCAGTTTGGATTTACCTAAGACTACTGAACCTAAAAAAAAAGGTTCAACAAAATGTATTAAAACTTAAATGAAGGAAGCTCTGGCCTAGAAGTAATACAGTAAAAGTTATGCTGATTTGTAAGCTAGGATTGAGAATCTAGGAATCTTTACAAGAATGAAATAAAATAAACTGTAAAACATTGTCATAACACAAAGGACTATGAGCTAAAAATAATACATGTAAATCAAACATCACAGAGCACAGTGAGAAGATGCCAAAGTGACTCTGAGCTCCATCAGCCAAGTAACAGCTGTATAAGGAGAGAATACACCAGGAAGTCAGCTTTCTACTTCTTAAATTAAAAAAAGACCCAGGACCCCATGAATCAAGGAATAGAAAAAGAATAGAGAAGGCCTGGTAGAAATCTCATCTTACAAGGGCAGTGACAATACACTCAAGAGGAACAGGTTAATTTTTTTAAATTTTCATTTCTCCAAATAATTGACAAAATCTGATATTGCAAAATATCACAAAGAGAGTGATTCTGGGAATCAGTACTAATTTGAATACAGTTTATATTCTATTT
>WMED01006120.1:0-18480 GCA_019650415.1 Pipa parva | reverse complement strand
GTAGTATGTACTTTACAAAAGTAGCATGAACTTTACAATAGTAGCATGTACTTTACAATAGTAGTATGAACTTTACAATAATAGTATGTACTTTACAATGGTAGCATGTACTTTACAATAGTAGTATGTACTTTACAATAGTAGCATGGCTACCTCTCTATCAAAAACCTATATCAAAAGGTTCTGTCAGTAAATACCGATCGAAAAAAATCTCACAATATTTACAGCAAGAAGCTTCCGAGATCTTGTGGGAATAATCTTAGCTTAATAAGCTAAGTCGGGCTTTTCCTAGTTTATTAAATTTCACCCTAAATCATGGAAGCTGTGTATTTTTTAATCATGCTGGTTACACTGCAAGCCTCTAAGTTACATTACTCAATACCGAAGAGCCCATCCACTATACTGCTCAGTAAGCAGTTTCATTGCACATTGAAAAGTGACTTCCAATAACTTACCTTAATAGAGTGATCGCTAGATTTTTCATCTATTATATCTCATGTTTCAATTTGCACATTTCAAGTTTGTGTTTTGAGTTGAACAGGTCATAGACTCCAGGTGGTTGCCTGGTTGAACCCCTTGACTTGCTCAGCTGATTGGAACTTCTAGAGCAGTAACACTGCACCTTCCTGGTGGCACCCCTGCACCCTATTGCATCTGATTTTAGAGGCTCATGAAAGTCCCAACAGATTTGTAAAGGACAAAACTTGCATTTTTTTCATCACTTCCCCATATTTGCATATTCAGCTAACTCTGCAATTTGTTGAATTTGTGTACAGTTTGGACAATTACAATGGTCGCGGGTTTACAAAACTCTTCACACCCTTTTTCCCACACAGGTAACTCACCTATTCCTCAAGGGTCAGAATCTGTCGAAGCAGCAATTTCAGCTAGGTGTACTGCGTTGCATTCACCAGTTTTATCTCGTCAGGGAATTTGCAGCCATTGGAGTGTAGCAACCCGAAATGGCACAAATTCACTTCAGCAGTTGTACTCTCACTTTGTTGAATATGACTCTTAATAAGGGGGATATTTATAAAGGTCATTTTGACCTTTTCGCCACTATTGAATTCCTTTGCTGCTTTTCACAGCGTTATCGAAAACTTTTCCTTTTTGACGCATTTTTTTTATTTCCCTCAATTTAAGAAGTGCCAAATAAAATGTATCAGTATATAGAAAAGTATCGATGCATTAATACCGCTACACTTTATTCTCAATTTCAGCTCCTTTTCTATTTATATCAGTATCGCTGATCTTTTTGATGGGGACTTAGAAAAAATGTTCTAAACCATCTCCATAGGGGTCGGCAAAGTGTTTCTCATGGCTTGGAGTGCATCTCCCTAGCCCGCCCATGACTTCCAATGCGCTCCTCCCTTTTTGTTGCTTGAAAAAAAAATTTACCGCTGGAGGAGGGAACATAATGGGTCCCTCCTCTTCTAAGTTTACCGACCCCTGCCATAGGGATTAATAGGTTTTCTCTCCCTCAACCAGGCAAACACTTTTCAGAGATAAAAAAAAAACGTCAGAAGGGGCTTAATGAATATCCATACTGGCGATATCGATATTTTTGACATAATTAAAGATATATCAATATACCTGGAGAAGAAATTTACGATTTTTATAAATATCCCCTATTAGTGTGATGCATATATGAAATGATGAACTTCGAACCAGTATCATTGTTAGTTTTACTGTATTTTCTCAGTCTAACATTTTCATGCTTTATATAATAGGTTATTTTTTGGGTTTTTTCTCACTGACCTATATTGTGCTGGTGCAACCAATACATGCTGTCTGTCAAAGACTAAAAATACATTTCTTGCAGCAAAGTTGCAACTAGGTTGATCGCACAATAATAAAATATAACCATTGGCTGTTATACTTTGCATATGAATGAATATTTTCATTTGTAAAACCCTGCTATGTTAGAATTGCTAAATAATTTAACAATACAGTTATAATATAGCCATGTTCGAAGCGCATTATATAGCATTATATCATGAGAATACCCTCCCGCTTCTAACTGCCAGGCAAAGACTGAGTCAAGAGGATTAAAGTTCAGACTACACACTTCTTATCGAGGATTTCCTTCCTTTATGACACTGTTATGGGGATATTAATAAAAGGTTTCTGCTAATTTATGTAGGATTGAAAACAACATTTCAATGTAAAAAAAAAAAAGGCGTCAAAACATGACATGAAGATAAAATCTTTTTCTAAAGAGGCGATGCCGAATTAATAAAAACACTGTTATTGCATGCATCCCAATGCATCTGAAAAGAATCCAATGATACAAACGCATTTATTGTTTCTAGAACTTTCCTGGTTATTTTATTGTGCACCTTGCATCTAACAGCGTAAAAGCCTTATTATTAATGATGAGATCATAGCCAGGGTGTAAGTAGGACACCTAGAGCTGTGCATGTGTCATGATGTTACAGCTGCTGGAGATGTTCACTAACACTCATCAAAGGAAATGAAGTTCCTAGAATGAATGTCAATGCAGAAGATACAGAAAAGGTGTTACAGTTTTGTGAAGCCAAAAAGACAGCTCCTCGTTCTTTTGCACTGAAAATATATCACACTGTTTTTCTTTACTTCTGTACTTCTACAGCCACAAAATTGATAATGGAGATATTTGTTTTTCAAGCTCCCCCCACCCCTTTATAAAAGTTTAGTCATTCCCAAAAGGTTTAGGGAAATATTTATTAATGTGTGATGAGCAGTAATATAATCAGAGCCAAGTTGCAAGCTTTCGAGACATCAATTCAGTTATCTAATAAAAGGTATCACCTATACTAGACTTGTATAATATAACGAGAATACAATACTTTAAGTGGCAGGTTATGGTTGACACAAGAGGTTGGAAGTCCCTGCCCCATAGAGCTTACAATCTAGATAGGAAGAAGACTTACATACACAGATAGAGGGGAATAAGAGCTTTAACAATGTGCTGAAACACTGGTCCATAAGTATATATACAGTAATAACCATAAATAACTAATTAAGTATAAAACTAAAATATATACATAAAGATCAGTGCTATTGCTCCATAAGGAAGGACTTCAGTTTGGTTTAAAAAGTGCAGAGGGAATGTTCCTGGCGAAGGCAAAGGGGTATAGAATTCCAGATGTGGGGTGCACAAAGTGAAAAGGGTTTAAGACAAGAAAGGGCAGTAGTGGTGTGTGGCATGAAAGGCTGCTTGCTTTGGGAGGAGCGCACTTAACGTTGAGGAATGTACAGGCATATGAGTGAGGAAATGTAGTGAGAGGCAACGGAATGGAGTTCATTAAATGTCAGAAGGAGAACACTGTAAATGATTTGTTTGCTTACAGGGAGAAAATGGGCAGATAGACATTGGGAGAAAGGCTGTTCCTTCTGGCAAGAGTGGGAGAGAATTCTGATAGCAGAATTTAAAATAGACTGGAGTGGGGAGAGGTGGGAAGCTGGAAGGCCAGATATAAAAACAATGCTGTAGTCCAAGTGGGATAGGACAAGCGCATGCATGAGGGTGTTAGCAGTGGAGTAAGAGAGAAAGGGGTGGACCTTGGCAATGTTGTGATGGAAAAATCAAAAGGTTTTGGCAGTGGAAGAGTTGTGTTTAGAGAAGGAAAGAGCAGAGTCAAAAGTCACTCCAAGATAGTGTACAGATGTTACTGGGTTGAGGGTCACACCATCCACTATTATGGAAAACGTAGGAGCAGGTTCAGGTTTGGGTGGAAAAATGATCAATTCCATTTTAGCGAGATTTAATTTGAGCTGGTGCTTGGCCATCTAAAAGGAGATTGCCAGGAGACAGCAAGAAATTTGATTCTGTATTTCAGGAATTAGCAAAGGAGCAGTTAAGTAAATTTGAGTATCATCTGATTCTGAAGACCAAATGAATTGATGACATCACCTAAGGAAAGAGAGTATACAGGGAGAACAGGAGGGGGCCAAGGAACAAGCCTTAGGGAACCCCCACCCTGAGAGGGACATTAGAAGAGGTGTCATTAGCATGGGAGACAAAAAAGGAACAATCAGAAAGATAGGAAGCCAGCCAAGATACAGTTTGATTACGGACCCTAAGCGCATGGAGAATTTAAATGATCAAGCGATCGACAGTGTCAAATGCAGAGGATAGGTCTAGGAGAATTAGAATATAAAAGTAACCCTTGGCTTTGGCAAACTGAAGATCATTTGCAAGTTTACACAGAGCAGTCTCCGTAGAGTGTCCTGACCTAAAACCAGACTGCAGAGGGTCCAGGAGATGGTGTGCATGCAAAAAGTTAGTAATGTGAGTACAGACAAGACATTGTAGACATTTAGAAGCCAAAGGCAAGAGAGAGGCAGGACAGTAGTTAGCAAGGCATGCAGAGTCCAGTGTAGTTGTTTATTTAACAAACAAAAAGAGAAGGAGAGAATCCAGGAAAGTAATTTTTTTTTAGTATTATGTAGCAATGACATTATGTATGAATGACTGTCATGCCAATCCAACAAGATTCCTTCTTTTCTTTATTAAACATGCCCCTTAGTCCAAAAAGTAAACAACTAAGGAAAATATGTTATTGTGACAAAAAAAAAATAAATTAGCGCCATTACCACCAATATAATATCATATTGTGTCATTTTTGCAACACCTAAAAATTTAAGGGCATATCCATCAAAATGCATATTATTCAGTATATAAAAAAACGAAAGGAAGACCCGATCTTCAGTGATGCTAGCTTCCAGATTTTTATGTTCACAAGCACAACACAAAATCAACTGCAAAGATTGGCACAAATGTGACAGCATATTTGGGCCTTTTTTGTTTTTGAAAAAAAATACTGAATCTCGATTACATAATACAATTTTAAAAATGGCCAAAGTTTCAACCCTCCATCATCTTACAGGTCTTGACAAAGGTTCATGATGGAGGACAGAAACATTGATCAATTTTGAATTACGTTATCTAATAAAGATTCAGCACATTTAGCTGTGCTAATCCTTGTCCTATATACAGTATATATATATATATATATATATATATATATATATATATATATATATATAAAAATGAAGCTGCCTACAAAGTGACCAGAGTGTAGATATTGTACCTGAACATACTAATACTATGTATTAAAGTTTACAACTCTTTTAAAATATTTTTTCTTATTACAATCCTTTGAAATAAAAATATGCATCTTCTGCATATGAAACCTCATAATTAATGAATGAGGATAGTATTTGTCTTTGTATATAGGCCCCACTGCTACTTATACACTCATGCAAATGAAGGACAGTGACATCGGGATTGTAAATATGAAACCACAACAGCCTTTGGAAGGTCACTGAGGTCAAGCTGCTTACCTCCTATAGCTGGAACAGACATAAAGCTCAGCTGGGTTACCTAAGTCCGCAGCAAGCTATTGACATTCAGATGCATTGCTAACTCATTAACAGATCAGCAGGAGATTTTACTGGTCTAACGTTAATTCCTATGTGCTGTTTCCATAAAATAAACCACATTATACCCTTCTATAATCATATCTATAATTCTTACTATGTTTCTTTATACTCTACAACACTGCAGAACTCTAGTTTGAATTAATAACAGAGAACTTCAGTTTTAAGGAGACACTAAAGTAATTCTGCCTTGAAAATAAGAGAATCAGATGTGAGATGATCACCCTATATGTATATACATACAGTTCCTTATAAACAAAGCTGTTCACTATTGAGACAACTCAAAAGACACATGGGCACCCTCTTGGGCACTAGAAGAACTGAAGAATTGTGGAATAGTCTTTCCTATAAGGACTGACTTCAGCAGAGTTATTTAATACTGTAAGTTAACAGAGGTGTGTTCAGTCTTATTTCTTTTCTGTGATTTTTTTTTTATTAACGGAACTTTTATCCAGTCTGATTGGTGCTTGATTATCAGAAAGGATTTGTTTTCTCTGTTAAATGAACAGTCCTGCCTCAAAAAGTTTTTTAACATGTAATTGTCACTGTAACATAAATGATTTTTGCAATATACAGTGATACCTTGGTTCTCAACCACAATTCGTTCTGGAAGTGCGGTTGAGAACCAAATTTGGTTGAGAACCAAAACAATTTATCCCATAAGAAATCCAATCGCAGATTGACTTGTATTGATGCTGCGAATGCCATTCTACTCATCTCGGGTGTTTGAGTTCCAAATATTTGTTCAGATTCCAAGACAAAATGTTCTCAAATTTCGTGGTTGAAAACCAATTTGTTTGAAATCCAAGTTGTTTGAAAACCGAGGTACCACTGTATTATATACTTATATTCACTGGTTTTTGCACTTATAGCCACTTTCTTCCAACAGCTGCTTCTCTCTTTCCTGCTTCCTCTTTAGCCGAACGGCACGAAATCTTATGGCACTGACTTCATCCCCAGGATTGAGAATTCTGAAATAAACAATCATAAAGAAGCTGTTTGGATGCAAGCTCTATGAGGTTACACACCTGGGAGATTCTGATTGGTTCCTTGGAATTCCCAAGCCTTTCATTTAAACTCCTGACTTCCAATTCTGAACTAAACTGATGAATAGGAAGGAAGTGACAGAAAGAAGGAGCCTATAAAAGAAAGTCCTGATCAACTGAAATGAAAAGTAATTCAAATATACTGCATAGTTACTAGGCAAAAAAAAAAAATGACACCCAAGTAAACAGAGGAAAAAAGTCAGGAAATGGAAACTGCTATGGTAATATATTTCCCTGTAACGCACACATGCCCACTCATGCACGTCAGATAACATAGATTAATATTAACCAAGTTACCTGCTCATTTTATTTCATGCCGTTACTTAACCTTTCAATATGGCGATACATTCATTTTTTGTAAACAATATATATATATATATATATTTTTATAAGATCTTTGCTGTAGGTTTACACATCTTCTTGATAAATATAACGCAAACAGCATGCAACTGTCAGGAAATGTTCATTATTATAAAACACCCCTTCCCCCCAAGAGCGATCTATCTTTAAGTGCATTCATTCCAGTTTCTCTGGAACACGGACAGCTGGTACAGTACGTACTCAGAGATACTTGGATCATTCCAGAAAATTCACTGTAACTACAATTTTACTTCTGATGCCAAGTGTGTTGAGAGCAGAGAATGAAGATATCATTTGCAGAGGAAGCAGAATTCCACAATGTGTAGTTGACCTTAATTTGAAGTCATCTTTATCGTGTGTGTCAGTGTTATATTATACATATATATACTTTAAGTGTAGGTTGATTAAAGGCTTTTTGAATGATTATACAGCAGTGAGCACATCAGGACACATAGTGGTTAATTGTCCTCTCTGGAAAACAAATGGTTTTTGAACTGCAAATGTATTTATGGTGTTAAATGTAGATTTCATTTGATATAGTATCTTGCCTTGGTCTACTCTCTCTATGAGCCTTTACAATATATAATAGATAGAGCGGGTGATATTAGGGCATACAGTATTCCAGTAGAAAAAAGAATGATGCTATTTTTTTATTTATTCGGGTTTATATAGCGCTACTATATTATGCAGTGCTTTACAGCACTTTTCATCATTCACTTCAGTCCCTGCCCCGTGGAACTTACAATTTATCGTGAGTACCAAAAAAGCGAAAAAAGAAGAACGTTACAGCGCTAATGATAAGTCCAATTTCTGTGATTCAAAAAATAATGTTCTCAATGTACTCCCATGCTGCTTCTCCAAGGAACGGAGCTCTCCCAAACACCTCTGATATTCGACACAGAATCCTGGAAAAAAGGAGATAGGAGTGAGGAGTGACCTGAGGTCTTTATTTGGTGAATCGTACATGGCTGGATAACATCTGTGAGACCTGTTTATATGCTTATACAAACTCAAAATCTGGTGAGCAGCTAGTACTCCTCCATCTCTAACTCACTCACTATTGATTGGGTGATACACAGTTATTTTATTCACTGCAACCTTGAATGTTTTTTTTTTTTTTTATGGTGGCAGTATTATAGTACCTGCACTTCATTCATATTTTGATAAAGCACTATTAGTGCTCCTTTTGCGCTATCTCCTTTTTTCCAGGATTCTTTGTCGAATTTACAATCTAGTTTCCCTATTCAGTCACACACACAGATGTATGTTTTTTGATTGTGGGAGGAAACCGGAGTGTCCGGAGGAAACCCACGCAAGTGCAGGGAGAACATACAAACTCCATGCAGATGAAGTCCAGGGTGAAATTGAAGGTAGCACTGTAACTACTGTAACTTAGCCTAATCACTGCCGACATGTTATACTCTGAAGTCCATAAAAGCATAAATGTTTTTGTGTGTACCTTTTGTAAAAAGTAGTAGTCTTTGGAGGAGAATGGGTTAGAATATCAAGAGAGACAAAAACTGCTCAGGTCGAGTAACCCAAGCAACCAATCAGATCTTTGCTTTCGCTAGATAAGAAAATGCTAAATGCTGATTGGATGCTGCAAAATACTCCACTTCTACAAACTTTACTCATGGTGTGGGTGTGAACTTTAACCATTCAGCTTCAAATAAGGAGCAATGCGTGTTAAATGAGGTAGAAAAATGTATTTTTCATATCATTTGTATTCATACCCATCTGCAGTGCTTACATGTTTTTGTGCCCCTTTACCTCACCTGCTTTTATAAAATGGTTCCTAGTAAAGATTTTTTGTATTTGTTTATAAAGTATATTTAACTTCATCCTCCACACGGTGTAATAATTAAGCTTCTCATCACAACTTTCCAAATCACAAATAATAGAAATTGGGAACTTTAAAACTACAGAATGAAAATGGTTTGCTGAAAGCAATGGAGACTGGTTGATATGGAGTTAAATAAGGGGCTGGCAGGTTATAACTCACAGAAGCCAGGTAAAATATATATTTTAGTGCATTTTCATTCCCATTTTCTCTGATAAGGTGTAGTAGTACCAACTTATATTAGGATGCAGGAGTTTTGTATTACTTTCCCCGGTTCCACTTCATCCTCTCCATCCTTAGATAAGGGGTAACATGTGTGTGACGTGTACTGGCCAGTTTTCCATGAAAAGGTACCCTCCCCAGACATTTTTACCCTACTTACTACTTAGCACATGTGCACAAGTCAGCTTTCCCTCTGTAATCTCCTGCATTCCAAGCTTAATTTATGTGGCCAAAAGGTCAGCACATTGCTTAACCAATAGCAGTCAGGCAGCTTTTTCTTCTCATGCAGAACAGAAAGGAGAGGGAGAGGAAAATATCAGCTCTCAGGAAATCTAATTAAAGAAAACAAAATGCAAGTATTATTTTGTCCCTAAACCTTTTTTTAACTATTTGCGTCAGCAATTGGCTTAGTATAAAGGAGTTTTATATGTATGTGTGCAGTTATATTAGCACTATAGTGCCCCTTTAATATTCATCTCAGTACTGTAAACTTTCATATATTTCTACAACTGTCTCTACATTGCCTTTAATGTGAAAGCATTTTTTATTTTAGTATAAGTGTCCAGTGAATCTCCAGTCTTACCATTCCAGCATAGTTAGTTCCGAGCCAGGAGATTCCTGTTCCTACAGTATAATTATCTATTCCAGGAACCTGACAATCCCAAATTACAAGCACATGTATGAAAAGGGTCCCTGCTGAGGTCAGCCACATGGTGTTCAATAGCCTTGGATTCTTTTTCACTATGACAAGTTTTTCATTTGAATTTTTCTTTATCCTACTGTGCAGTGTGTTTCATATTTGCAGTTGCCACTATAAGGGCTATATAAAAAGTGTATCTACATATACATCATGAGTAAAGGTGTCAATCCACATTTACTTGGCACTTCCCCATGTTCAGCTATTCAGCAAACTCTGCAATGTGACAGATTTTCAACCAATTCAGACGCTTACGTCAGTCGCGGACTTATGGAGCTTTTCTCATCACTTTGCATTCAAGTACCCAAGTAATTCGTCAATTCATCATGTGTTGTTGAGGCAAATTGGCCAAGGCACATTGTGTCATGTTCACCAGTTTTCTTCACCAGATTGAGGTGGCATATTAGTGGCTTGATAGCAAGACTCCTACTGTCCAACTGACTATACCACACTCTGTAAGAGACAGCTAGTGATGCAGTATGGGAATCCTCAGTTTAGTGAATAAGGAATAGAGATCTTTTGACTGTTAGAGCGTAGTTACCCAAAGTGATGAGATTTCACTTTAAGGGCGAAATTTGATAAAATCGAAAATATTGATATCACAATATCGATATTGCCATTATCATGATATTGGCCAATTTTTATTGATATCACGATATCGAATTTTCTAGCGATATTATGGATTTTCCATAGAAATAAAGAGATTAAACATTTCGATCAAATTTCGATATCACGATATCAATATTACCGATATCGTTAAACTTCCGATATCGTGATATCAACAAAAGTCAGCCGATATCAGTAAAAAATCCGCCGATGTTGCAATATCAATATTTTCGATTTTATTAAATTTCACCCTAAGGATGAAATTTATTAAAGTTGAAAAGGTCATTTTCAATGGAAAAATTTGATTTAAAAAATGTAAAATTACTGAAAAATTGGAATAGAATTTTTGATATCGTGATATCAAAATTCAATATCGAGATATCAAATTTTTCAATCAATATTATGGATTTTCCAGAGAAACAGATTAAAATGTTTCAATCAAATTTTCGAAATCGAGATACTGAATTTTCAGTAACGCGATATCGGGGAAAACCTAATATTGCTATATTGGTAAAATCGATATCACAATATCAGCAAACTCAGTATTGGTAAAAATTTATCGATATTGATATTTTCAATTTTATTAAATTTCACCCAGCTGAATTCTCATTAGGAAGAATAAGCCCTAGAGTGTTTCATATACTGCTGAATCATTTCCTGTGCTGCACAGGGGAATAATAAAAACGTACATTTGGTCTAGTTGCATCTGGATCACTGATTCATGAGTCTGTAATGGAATTTAAACACAGAGAGAGTTATTGATTAAAGTGAGAATTCGAATGTCAAACTCTTAAACAGCAGATTCCCATAGCAAATCCGCGACCGTGACAATAGTAAAATTGCGACTGTGACAATATTCCCATTATGAAGTCACGACTGCGACAGTAGTCATCTATTGAGTAGTGTGCAACCATTGTTAGCTGGCGAATTCACACCTTTATGCATATTAGTCAATAACCCCCGAGAATTTCATATTAGAGAATTTTTACTCTAACAAACACATTTAAATAGATATAAAAATCCAAAATATTAACCAAACAACCTAATCAATGTATGCTGCTTTAAGGACTACAGGAAAGTTATCAGCTGAATTTTTGTGTTTTCTGTATTATAAATATATATATAGAACAACAACAACATTGCTTTTTAGAGGCATGCCTATAGGGGTTGCAGCAGTCACATTTCTGACCAGGGCTGCAGTCTCTGTCTAACTGCTGCACTAACAGCTGGCCTTGGATCTTTTGTACCTGTACCACCTCCACATTGTGGTTACTGTTTATTCCAATCCCGGTTATGGTGCATGGGGTGATTCTGCAAGGGGTGGGGGCTCAGTATAGCCCAGTGCAAATCAGAGTTGTCTAAAACTAGCCTACATTAGACTTCTTCTACATCAGTGAAAAGTCTCAGCGAGTCCTGGAAATCTGCCAGTGTCTGATAGCGAACATAAACCATACACATTTTAAATATTCAAAACGAGTTCCTAAACATCTTCATAAAAGAGAACACCAGGGTCAGTCTGGAGCATAGAAATGTCCTATTTCACCTAAAAAAAAATGGTATTTTTGCAATACAGGGTAACGATTTAATGACAAATAGAAGTCATTCCTATGGCATTCCAGATGAGTTATCCATCATGGTCTTTTCATCAAGCAGACAAACCCAGATATGGCCCATACAAATATATTATTGCAGCTGCCCATGCGTAACATGAGAAGAGAGTACTGTACTTAGGGCACATTTTTACAAATACAATTAATGGAATAATGTTTTTAAATAATTTTCTGAGCACAAACTATTTCTATTTTTTTCATCAAAGTGTGAATTGTCTTGTCAATCCAATGAATTTATGACACTTTACCACCTCTCTAACGTTGCATATTTTAGTGAAGATATTTATTTTCTGCAATATGGAAAATTCTCTCGCCATTTGCAGTATTACACTGACTGGATATTTACGCATCCCCTTTGTCTTTTTTCCCCCACGAATGCGACAACACTTTGAGTATTTATCATATGTTGAAGTGGCATTTTGCCAAGGTGTACGGTACTGGTGTGAATACATTGATTTGATATTTTAATCAAAAGGCTTAGAAAATATGGGGACCAAGTGCCACCATAAGCTAGAAATTGTCTGCCAATGTCACCATTTTTAATACAAAATGTGTGTCTTGTTTGTCATGTTTTGTTTTTTAGAGTTCAACATTTTCAAAATCAGGAACAAAAAACTGCTCAATAATTGTCCATTACATTTTCTTGTATGGCAAAACAATTATGATTTCGATCATTCTAAGAATAACCTCATAAATATCCATGAGCACAATACCCTGAGGAATGTATTGTAGCTGGAGAGTGTAGAATAGTCAATAGAACCTACTGGACCATTAGTGTGGGTATAGGCAATAAATAAATTCCTGGTGCCTAATTTAAGTTCTTCTTCAGCACACATGTAGTCAATTCTTACAATCATTAGTAACAGAGAATTCCTACGGTTGTATATTGTATATGCTAGCCTTGGACTTGATGCATAGAGAGCATAAAAATAATTGGGGGTTGAGATGGTTAGTAAGACTGCTTCATATACCTTAACTGTCCCATGGATCTCTCTTAGAAAGGATTTTCATGTAACACCACCCATCGGCTTATTTCAGTCTGCTTACTTGTTTCCATCTGATTTGATTTTGAAGTAGACTGTATGATCAGAAGCAGGTACAGCAGACTGAACATCGTAACCAGTAGAGCTGCTTGTCAAACTTGAACTAGAAGCTTCTCTTCTGTGTGTAAAGCCAACTAAGGAAAATGTATATTTCAATTTCTTTGCTCACGGATAATTCAGTGAAAATAATGTACATCATCTGTTTTAATTTATGGCTGAAACACTTGTGTGTATTTGTAAAAACTGTAACTTGCTGATTGAAGTTTTATTTTATATGTTGGTTAAATGGACCCCCCTCTCACTACCATTGTATTAAACAGTGCATTAGATAAATCATATTCATGAAGTACCGCAGAAAGTATAAACAAAGTTAAAATAAATTCATATTGAAGTATAAAATATTTTCAAAATTATTTTAGAATTTTTTGAAAGCAAAGACACAAACACAATGCATATTAGGCTTTAATTGCATCTGGGTCATTTTAATTTTTAACTTTACTGTCCTTTTCCTCTTAAAACCATGTTTAAAGATGAGCAAATTTTTCAGTTTGTTTCACAAATCATTTTTTCACCAACCTGTACTGGTGTACATTTTAATTATAAAGAACCAGTGTTTTCCACAACACTGTACAGTAACTAAAAGAAGCAACTTAAATAACATAAACAAACCAAGACAATACATAAGAGGTCCGTGTTGATGCAAGCTTACAATCCAAGGGGTTATGTTGGGAAGTTTAGGGGTAGGTATGATTGCAATGTATGTACCACTTGAAGTTTATCACAGATGAGTTCCCTGACCCCTACATACATATTTGAAGTGACAATTATGTGATAAAAAAGAAAATGTATTCATTTTAAAACTTGAGACAGATGTACTAAGGTATTTCCGGTTTTCAAACATAATTTTTGGTGGGAAACTACCCTCACAAAAGTATATAAAGTTTTTAAAGTCATAGCATCACCCTTTGCTCAACCTTACTACCTGAAGAAGGCTGTAATGGTGAAACGCATAGGAGTTTTTGTGATTTTACTTTAATATTATTTTTGTTTCACTATACTTTTATTTTGTGTACTTTTATTTCCTATACTATTAAAATATTTAAACCTTCACTCGTATGCAAGTTTTTGGAGAATCTATCCCTGCAACACACCCGAGTGTGCCACAGAACCCGTGTGAATCCAGCACCGGAGAATGGTTGGTATTACACTTGAGTAATCCAATGCTCTAAACCAAAGGAAGAATAAGTGAGTAGATTTACATTTTACTTTATTGGTAATAAGGTGACCTGCACCATCTGCTCCTTTTCTTTTACACCCAGAGTAAGCACGGCACTCCCACATACAGTACATATAGGTATTGGACAATTGGAAGTAGTTTGCTAAGTCCTGAAGGTAGGACTTAGAAGCTGAGTATTATACAGGGTATATAGAAGAAGAAAGGTAGAAATTAAGTTGTAAAGAAGAGTTGGAGCAGACCTCTCTAAATAAGTGTGTCTTAAGGGACCTTTTGAAGAAGGGTAGAGTAGGACAGAATGGAAGTGGTTGAGGTCTGCCCTAGAAATGTCTTGGAGATGTGCATGTATGAGAGAAGGATCAGTGGAAGAGAGAAGATAACTGATGTGTGATTCTACCAACAAAAAAAACATGGATCTGAAAGGTTTAAAGGGAGCAGCAGAAGGGGAATGGCTATTCATATGAGCTGTCATTCAATGCCATAGTTTGCAATGTTTCCTAAATGAGTCATTAGGAATTTGTTTGAACCAGAAAGTTACATTCAAACTCTTAAGATGAAATATGTAAGGTGAATGGGTTGTTCTTGGTCACAATGTTGCGAACCGGCTGACGACTTTAAATTATGAACCAGTTCATTCAAACTTCTATGATGGGGTTCATCTCTAATTACATACCGCTTACATTCATTTTATATTGATACATTTTCTAAAACTAAGAAAATAAAAATAGAAAATGTTCACTATTTGAATTTTTCTACAAATTGATTTGCAAATATATTTTGCTTAATTATTGTCCAATATTCATAAAATATTCAACAAAAATGCATAAGATCATTAGGTAAAAAAAAGACAAAATTAATTAAAACTGTCCATTTTTTGATTAATTAATCAAATTAACCAGGTAAAACAGAGGGCAAAAAGAGACAAATATGCATTTTGTATAGTTTTGTCCTTTTTTTTTTTATGTTTTATACCACGAAGATAAAAAATGGTTGAAGCTTGAAAAAACACTGGGCTTCCTGATCATATCGTCAGGAAGTGGTCTACAAATCCATTGATTCACAGGAAACACACCCTCCATGCTAGCATACTTGTGTAAATAAAATGATATTTTTTTCTATTATATTTCCTCTGAAAATAAATTTGATGACAGCATCGGCATATGTCTATTTTATTTGGAATGTCAAAATTACACTCTCTGCACAGTTTTCCTGGCTTCAAAAGAAAGCAATTATGCAAATCTATTTTGTGATTAATCCAGTGTAGTGCAGCTTCCTAAATCACACAGCAGACATATTTGTGTCTCAGCATGAATGCTAAAATTCAGTGACATCTCTTTATAACCATTCAGTGGCACCAGACTAAACCCACCGAAAAAAGTCTAAACACAAGTAAATGACCCAGTTCCTAAAACCATCTATTATACTGTAGAGACAGATTTGTGGGATATCTAATGAGGTTTCAGATATGAGTTGAAAATTAGTTTTTCCTTCATTTGCCCAGAGAGGCAATATCAGTCTATATGTCACAGTATTTGGATCTGGAATAATTGCCCAGAGTCCTGGAATAGATTGTTTCTCATTTGCAGATATGAATAGAAATATAGAATTATTTTTCACATTTCTCATAATGTCATCTCAATGTCACGGTAGTGTTCACCTGGTCACAAATGGGTATTTTTTTTCCCCCATATGTAATACAATTTAGAATTGTTAGGATATTATTGAAAAGGAGGTTATCATCGTTTCACATCAGATTAATTTAATTTAATATAGTTAAGAGAAAAAGATTATTAATTACATTTCCTGACATTCATACTGGATGATATTATGGAAGGAATGTTATTGAGATGCATGACTAATATAGTGTGAACTGGATCAGCAATTACATTTTCTTGTGCATTAAAGTAAATAACTTGGTGAGTATATTATTTTTTGCCACAGTTTGTACTGTCCCATATTGTTAAAGTGCAGAATTACGTTTTATTTGCCTATAAAGGAGCATGAAATAGTATTAAACATTTCTCTGTACACTAGAAGGTATCTAGGTGCAGTCTACTCAGAAGTAATTTGAGCACTGGTGCTGAGGAAGAGAAATCAGAAAGTAAAGAAGATCACAGTGCTACAACAGAAGAAAAGAATGTTGGCTCTATCTTCTCAATCTCTATCAGGAGGTAGTCCTGGAGTGAAGGAAGTGATCATAATTATTTCCTCCTCCCTCCTCAAGAATAATCCCTAGAGATAACAAGCCCTAGTTCTCCTTTCAGGTCATGCAGAGACGAGTAAATCATCTGTTGTGGATCTTTCAAAGCTAGGTGCCTTATACAACTATCTTTTTGTCATAGCGGATTGAGCTATGGTTCCCTTCAGATTTGCAATTGACTCTAATCCTGGGCACATTCAGCATGCATACCATTTAAATCCATCAAAATCCAGTCTGCCAATGTCCCTGGAAAGAAAGAATTTGCTGATAAGAAGAAAGCAACAAGGGTCATTTCCTAATTTACTGCCTGTGTTGACTTGGGTAAACAAATCTAATGAATTGTGTAAATTCTTTAAATAACCTAATGTTCAGTAAATCCCAGCTAAAATATATCTTCTATATACCCAGACACATAACTGTAACATGCTGCACCAAGATGAATCCATTCTGATCCTGAGAGTGGCTATTCCATCAGATAGAATAAAAGTTTTATGCTCAGACTGAATGTGTTGAAAATGAGAAATGTGTTGATTAATATTTTATGGGAATGTTACACTGCCATTTTTTTCAACCTTGCTTGTCTATGAAATTCGTGTATGGAAGGCTCTATAAAATGAGTTAAAAAGATTATCTACTTTCAAATATATAATCATATATCTATCAGTATATGATATATAAATCTATCCCTTAATCCATCCACAATGTGTGTGAACAAACGTAGGCATTTTTTACTAACACTAAACAAATACAGCTTTTGGGACTAATACATTATTGTTCTTATTAAAAAAAAAATTAAGAAGAATGTTTTCAGGTACAAATATATTTGCCTGCTTCAAAATAATTTGAGCTAGATGGTAGTTAACCTAAAGGCATTGTCTCTCAGAAAAAAACTGAAGAAAGTTCAATAAATATAAAATATATATAAACACACGATTTATGCTTATAAGTACTCACTGTTAGTGTAACTGAAGACATTTTCCCATTGCAGTAATTGGTGATACCTTTTTTTATTGGACTAACATTCGTTTTAAATAGACGATCTTTAGAGAGGTTCATACTACCTTTATCAAGTCACAAGCAATACTGAGTTCAGTTAAGAAGATACTGTACTAGCAGTAGTAAATATTATCAGGAGTCCAGCTAGAGTGGACAAGGGGGGTTGGTGGTGGAATTCTTTGATACACAGAAGCACAGTTTAAATGCAAACAGAAATAAGTGCATAATTATTCATAACATAAAGGTATGAAAGTGAGATCGAGAAAAAGGCAAAAAACATACTCACATAAAGAAATTATTACAGCATCAAGAAATCAGGTGTCATAAATACTGTTAGGAATGGATCAAAGCTGACAAGTGAGTGGGGGGGTTGGAATTCTGTGTTACAGAGATGATTACAGCTTCAAAGCACAGAGAAAAAAATACTTACTTTACCATTATATAAAGTTATAATAGTGAGACAGAAATCCAAGATCTACATTGAGTCCTGTATTTTTGGTATTGAAATGCATTATCATTTTAAGTTTGAATTGTTTTCTTTTTTGTATGTTATTAAAGTTCCTTTTGAATATTTTGATTTTTAGATTATTAATTAAGCGATTGTTTAGGTTGAAATGGATTCCAGCTGCAGTGCACGGTTCTTCATTGTTAGGAGGATGAATGGATTGTCTATGCAGGTTCATCCTCATGTGGAGTTTTTGGCTGTTTTTTGCAATGTAACAGCCATTCTCACATGCAGTACACTGTATCATGTACACTACATTGGCAGTGGTGTAAGATCCATTAATTTTGTAGGTTTTATCTCCATGTCTGGCTATGGTATCTTCACATATGTGGCGGTATAATTTGCAGCATTGATCTTTCTTTACAAGGTTTTGTTCCCTCGTTTTTTTGTTTTGTTCAGTGGGAAGTTTGCAACTGACAAGTTTATGTTTAAGATTTGGGGGCTGTCTGAATGCCAGTATTGGGGGACTGGGGGCTGTCTGAATGCCAGTATTGGGGGACTGGGGGCTGTCTGAATGCCAGTATTGGGGGACTGGGGGCTGTCTGAATGCCAGTATTGGGGGACTAGGGAAGATATCCTTTAATATATTATCTCTGATTGAAGTGGTGGTAACATCTGTTAGTCCAATAAAAAGGTGTCCTCTAAGTTTAGAGGAAAGAAAGTTTCTGCATCTACATAGAAGGGGATTTTTTTACTG
>WMED01006119.1:0-18797 GCA_019650415.1 Pipa parva | reverse complement strand
CATTGTTTTTTTCTTTCGTGCTTTGGATAATAAATATTTGTGAACTGTGCCCAAAGCCCCTTTTTCAAAGCTAAATGTCATGCTTTGTAGACATAGGTGTTAATTGGCTAAAGAGAGAATTCGACTGTCAAATTCTCAAACAGCGGATTCCCATAGGAAATCTGCGACCTCAATAATATTCCCATATTAAAGTTGCAACAAAGGAAGGGGTGTAACGAGCACAACCAATGAAATAAATTAAATGGTGCAACCACAGAGAGCATAAAGAATATGACCAAAAATAAGAAAAAGCATGACTCTCATTGAAGGTGCACACACAAACGAAAAATATTTATTGAATAACATATAATGAAAATCAAGACAGATATAAAACACCAAACTGGACACAGGTGAAAAGATAAAAACAATTAAAAATACAAGCTGAACAGACAAACTTGTGATCCCCCTATGAAATTAATGCATGGCTAGCAAAGATATATGGAAAATCCAAACAAATAATAGAACTAGCCAGACACATTAAAAAATAGAATAATCGCAAAAACAGGTGCAGCCGGTCAATCAATAGAAAGAAACGCTGTGGTATAAGAATATCCTGCTGTGCAAGTGCACAGTAATAGAGAAAAGAATAAAGAGACCAGCAGTAGGATGGAAAGTTTTAAAAGAAAAAATATTTTTCATTTGTGTGTGCACCTTCAATGAGAGTCATGCTTTTTCATATTAAAGTTGCAATTGCGACAGTAACAGTCTATTGCAACTGTCTGACAGATTCGCACCTTTACGCAACAATTCTGACATTAGCAATAAGCCACATTTTGAAGCACAAATCAAATATACAGTAACTATAAATGATCGGAGACATTTTCATTTTCTGGTGTTATTGTTCAACTACAGACCAGATCTACATGTCCGGAACAGAAAGCATTGAAAAAAATACCATAAATAAATAATAACAAGCCTCAGATAATCTGATATTCATGTTACCAATCAAAAATATGAGACAAAACAAAGTCAAATTATTTGAAAACCGTAAAAAAAAAAATGCAAATGGTGTCAGAATTACACTTTCTTCTACAATGCTAAAATAAAATTCCGAGGTGATGCTTTAATCTTAGCCATGTTAGTGGACAGTAAAATTAGAAAATTGTTAATTAGTTATTAAGTTATTTAGTAATAAGGTACCTTTGTAACGTCTTCCATTATCACTGCTGCCATTTTCTCCATTACAGGTGCACAAAGGAAGTTTGTTCGAGTGATGAAAAGTGCAAACTCAGGCAGGTTTCTCCAGGTGACTTGATCAATCAGTCGCTGACAGGTGCTTATAGTCTCTTTTAGAAGTACTTCTTCTAGCCAGTCCCCAGTTATATATTTCAGTTCTTCTAAAAACAGGTCAATGTTATCTATTTTTTTCATTCTCTCATGGCCACAGTTGTTTAATTTTTGAAGAAGATTCCCAAGAGCCCCAAATGTACTGTGGCGGGATGCCTGGTCAGTCCGCACCCATTTGATAATAGCAAGAGCCAGAGAACTGAGGTCACTTAAACTGCACTGTGGCAAAATGGCATCCACCTTGGAAAGGATTTGTTCATCAACTCTAGGAGCGGGCAACATGGAGAGGATTCTTGTCAGCATTGCTACGTCACCAGGTATAAAGCTTGACTTCAAATGCCTGTGGAAGGACAGACAAAGAAAATAAAATGAAATATCAAGTCAACTAGAGAAACAGGCAGAAATGCCAAACAAAAATGGCCCCAAATACACCATTATGTTTACTATACTTTATATGTTTACTATACTTTATCCTGTTACTTCTCTTTAAAAAAATCTGATCTTTTAAATTATTTTTTATTTCACTTTTTATCAATTTTGGGGGCAGTCATGAATATGTATAAAATAAAAATGACAGCAGTGGGTGGGTGCATGTTCTTGCAGCAGATCAAGGAATGCTGCAATCAGCAAAAAGATAAAATACAATACAACCAAAATTTGACTTGAAGAGTATTATTTTTACAAACATTATGTAGAAAAAACAGTGAGGCTTATTTAAATTTGAAAGTTTTGTTGCTATTCCTTTCAAAGCTCACAGAATACATCAAGCCAAGCCCAAGTATTATTCCATGCCTCACAACTGTAAGGAATCATACTTACTGGCGTTCGGTCCTGCAGCGTGTCCCTCCTGTGTGCACGCGTCCATCGCGGTCACGCGCTGTTGACGTTTATTCATCGCGGTCATGTGGTTCGGCTTTGGTGACATCACAGCGGCACACGTCTTGTGCGCGCAGACGCAGGAACGAGCCTGCCTCTCTGCTTAAATAAGGCTGACGTGTTCTAGACCCTGCGCCCAATTATAAAACCTTCCTGCTCTGGTTTTGGGCTCAGTCAGTTACAGTCTTTTTCCTATTAATCCCTGCTTGATTAAAGTTTAAGGCCCTTATTCACAAATGTGCGAAGTGAGCCGCGTAGTGTTCAACTCACTTCGCACATTGTGTTATGCGCATGCTGATGTCCTGCACACGGACATCAGCATGCGCATTAAAGGGATTCCCCTCCCGGCGAGGAGACTCGAGTGCTCTCGCCGGGAGGGGAATCCCTTTAATGCGCGTGCTGATGTCCGCTCACAGGACATCAGCACGCGCATAACCCAATGTGCGAAGTGAGTCGAACACTACGCGGCTCACTTCGCACATTTGTGAATAAGGGCCTAAGTCTGTGCCAAGTTATCCATGCCGTTGCTAACTGAGCAGATTCCACAGTCTCCACATTTGTGTACTCCTGTTTCCAGTCTCACCAGTGTCTACCTGTCCTCCAATTGTGAACCACCACCACACAACTACCTTGGGGGTCGCAACCTGGGTACTCTTGGCAGCAAGGACCAGTACCTCCTTGCGGAGGTTAAAGGTGAAGACCAGAGAGTACCTTAGATTCCGCGCCCTGAGGTTAGCTAGAGCCAAGTTTTCTGTGGTTCCTACTAGCAGTCTCCTTCTATGCAACTTTTCCAGTATACCATCATTACAACAACATTAAGGGGGTTATTCACTAAGGTGCCAATTCGACTGTCGAATTCACAAACAGCAGATTCCCATAGCAAATCCGCAACAATTTCCCCATTGTAAAGTCGTGACAATTTTTTAATGTTAAGATTGCGACAATTTTTCCATAATAAAGTCGCGACTGCAACAATATTCTTATTATAAAGACGCGACTGCAGCAGTAGCAGCCTATTGCGACTGTCTTTATCTGTCGAAATCGCACCTATACGCAAGAATTTGGACTTTAGTGAATAACCCCCTAAATTTCTGTTTTCTATAATTGCTTACAAACACTTTTATTTTATTTTACTGGAAAAGGTGAAATTAATTATATTACAGTGAGCAGGTATCAATTAACCATAAAAGCAAATATATTTTATCATTGTACAATAGTTCTCTAGCCAATTGTCTTTTTCTCACCAAATTTCAGTGCATAGGCAGTTGCCAATCAGACACTGTAAAGGCCATTAAATAATCTGAGTTATGTATCAACAGCAGTTAATCTGAAGTCTAGAAACTCAAAGCAACCAATCAGAAGTTGGTTTTAATAAGTCTAGCTCCATGACAGTGAATACTAACAGTTGATTGGTTGAGATGGGCAATTAGACCACAGTAAATAACTGCGCCTGCTGATGCATTCTGCTCATTTACTTCAGTATCATAATCTGAAATCATCTCTTATAGGGGGTAATTCAGCATAGTCTGAACTTACCCTCCGATCCTTCGCCTCTGTTCGCACAGACTGTTATGCACTGGCTGATGTTCTGCGCACAGACATCAGTGAATGCTTTAAAGGGATTCCAGTCATCGCCGAGACTGGAATCCCTTTAAAGCGTTTGCTGATGTCCGTGCGCAGGACATCAGCCAGTGCATAACAGTTTGTGCGAACAGAGGCGAAGGATCGGAGGGTAAGTTCAGACTATGCTGAATTACCCCCACAGTCTCTTATATTCAGTATTCCAATATAAGCACTGATTACTTCACAGGAAAAAGGTATGCACAACAGTTATTATAAAAACACCCTATAATGAAGGCATTATATCCCAAAGAACATAGCTCTGTCTAAAGGGCATCACATACAATTTTCAGACATCAGCCTTAATTTGTGGATTAGGTGTAAAAAGAAAAACACAAATTTGCATATTTTCTTCTATACGTTAGTACAAAAAGAAAAAAAAAGCATTTTGCGACAGTGACCTTAAATCACTTTACCTTGTTAAATTTTTTTGAAGCATTGTAAACAGATCAGGAGTCTGGAATCGCAGGAAGACTACTGCTTGGCTTATTCTAGCCAGGTCCACAGGCCGGAAAGAATCTGTGTATTTATGTATCAGTGAAGTGATTCTGTGGTGAAACAACAAGGTTATTTAATAACAACTTAACACTGGTTATAACCTGCACTTAAATGAATTCAGCATGAATGCCCCATCCCTTTTCATTAGATATTCATTTATTTAAAATGAAACCTAAATCTGCTCATAGTTTTCCTTTTTAAATTAAATATTGTTTAATGTGGCTAATTATTGAGAATGAAATAAATATGTTGACTGTGCATTAAAAAAAAACTGGAAAGTGTTCATTATAATGAAGGTAGATCTTACCATTAACATATACCTGTTCTAAAATTTGAAATTTTACAACTGGAAGCTTTTGTACCGCCTGTTATAAACATAAGCTACGTTATCACCTGTTTATCAGCATGGGGCTAGAAAGGAAAGTAAAACAGCAAATCACCATCTCCACCACACATAAGTACAAATGCAAAACTGCAGCGAAGAAATGTTCCATGCACACAATAAGCTGCGTCTTCAAATTTTCATTAAATTCCATTGAGCTTTTATACTTTAAGGGGAACTATAGTCAAATTACATTTTTACATATGCAGTATGCAGTACTATACCTTAGTGAGAAGTGTTTTCCCTCTGTAATCTCCTTCATTACAAATGTAAACAGACTTAATTTATGCGGCTAAAAGGTCAGCACACTGCTTAACCAATAGCAGGCATGCATCTTTTTCTTCTCATGCAGAACAGAAAAGGGAAGGGGGAGCGGGAGTTGGGAGGAAAATGTCAACTCCCAGGAAAACTAATTAAGGGAAGCAAACTGCAAGTATTATTTCTTCCCTAAACTTTTTTTTCAACTATTTGCATCAGCAACTGGCTTAGTATAAAGGAGATTTACAAGTATGTGCGCAGTTATATCAGCACTATAGTGCCCCTTTAAAGTAAATTTCCCCTTAAAAATGTATCCTCAACTTAAAAAGATAGTAACATCAAAACTGAAAAATGTGATATTATTGTGAAAACATATATTTCTGGAGTTTTTGCTGTAAAAAGTTTAAAGCAACATTTTCAATGATTACTCAGCCTGATTCTTCTACAGCCAAGCACAGATATGTTAGATTTCAACGCCATTTTTGTTTTTTGCTAATGACCTCAGAAAATGACCCTGGAAACATAATTATTTATTGTTCATTGGTGTCAATAGCTTGTTAAAGGTCTTTTTGTTCTGTATCAGTAGCTTTTATAGATCGTGCATTAGAAAGGAACTCATAATGGAACCAACAAACACAGTAGCAAGTTTATTTAGCTTAACTATTAGCAGGAACATTACTTCGCAATGAGGAGAGGATTTCTACATTCCATTTCTTCCATTGTTGCTAGAACAGCTAGGACTTGATGTGGGTTCATTTCATCTACTAATGCCAGGGCATTTTCTTCAAGCCTGTGGAACAACAGATGGCAAAATCCAGTCATGTCACTGTCTTACCTAAATGACAGTATACATTGTACAGCAAAGAAATTAAATGACAGATAGAAGCAGAAATCGATGAATACCAACTTTAGGGACTAAGAGGTAGAAGGTTAATGTTTAAACCTATTTGCTCCCATATTTAACCTTTTCAGATTGAGATGAGAAAAAAAAAATATTACATTTCGTGTTAAGCATGAATGCATTGCATTTTCTGTCCAATATCATAATTGATTCCTCCTTTAGTGACTACCTACTCTCAGCAACCACTGAGAAGAAACATAGGAACAGATCTATGCCGCACGGAACAGAAGACTAAGCTTTAATACGGTATATTAATAAAATAATATTAATAATGAAAAATAAAAACATACTTTTCCCTTGTTTCTTGTGTTGCCATGGGTCCAAGGGCAGCAAACAGCTTTGAAAAGCTAGTCACATCATTGCAGTGATCCACTGACTCTTTCAGTCTTGCCCGAGCCATCAAACGGAATTCTGCATTGTTAAATTGTAAGGACTGGTACAATCCAATCAGGATGCAAAGATTTTCTGGATCTATTTTGTTTATGTTCTGAAGAATAACCTGGGTACATCTTTCCAACAGAGGCCTGTGTGGGTATTTCATAGATCGTAGAAACTGCACAATCCTGCGCGGGTGACTGGAGGGATGAGTGTCCAAGGTATCCATAAGAGATAGTGACTTTTCTATCATTCTATCACGTAATGTTGTTGAAATAACGCCATATATGCTGACCATTAAACTAGAGAGGATTCTGGGAATAATACAAAAAAACAAAATAAACATTTAGGTATAAAATTTAGAATGCTACATATTATACAGAAAATTCAAATAGAAAAAAGGGGTTCATATTACAAAATGTCAATTCAAAAATAACTTATGTACCATATATTATGATCCACCACTTTGTAGCATTTCATACTTAAGAGATTTTCCCATTCAGCCCTTTTTTATTAGTTTTTGAAATACATAAAATTCTTACTTCTTGAAACTATTTGATAAAAACTTTGATAAATTTGCCCCTTATAAATCACCTGAAAATGTAATTAAATACAATTTCTGAATAACATCCAATACAACTGAATTCTTGTGCACACTTGTAACTCTCTTTTATGATCTCACTAACTAGAAATTGATTTGACATGACTGGTTAAACTCGAGGCATATAAATGAAGGTCACGTTTATTGCGCTCAAATTTATAGTTTCACGCCGCTCGGCTTGGCATAAAAGAGTGAATGCAAGTGCCATTAAATTACAAGTGTGATTTCACTTGTGTGTAATGCACTTTTCCCATGTCTCTCTTATATTTGTATTGCTGAATTATACAGCCCTGCGTAAATTTGTGGTGTTTTATAAATAAAATTATACATACATACACAACAAATAATGGCTTTCACATACAGTAAATGTGAGGAGTCAGACCAGTCGTGTCAGTCTAAGTACTGCATAGAGAGAAATTGGCCTACAAAGCTTTTTCTTACCTGACATCTTCTATGCCATTCAGGGTTTTGTCCACAATGCTGGCTATTTGTCCCATAAGTGGGCTGGTATTCATGTGCTGTTCGATGAGGCACACTGCAAATTTAGATAGTTCTGTCAGGTTAAACCTGTGTTGCAATATTGTAAGGAAAAAAAAATTTATTTTATGAAGAATAAACAAACATATGTATTACTATATAAATCACACACTCATATCAATATAAAATATAGTAAATGGATTATAAATTATAAAATAAATATATACACACGTCCATCAAATTTAACCTCTTTCATTTAATACCTTAATGTGTATGACTGAACTAGAGAATGTAAAAATCCATTTGAAGTGATCACTAAAATGTTACAAATAGAAAATATCCTTCCCAACTCCAAGGGCGAAATTTTTTAAAGTCAGAAAGACCAGCGGGTCTTTCCGACTTTACCGAGAGAAATCTCGGATTGATCTTGCGAGATTTTTTTCGAGTTCTCGAGTAAAGGTAGCCATACTTAACATTAGCAGCATAGCTACCTTTCCATCGAAAAGTTTGAAAACTTGGGATCGAGAAACTCGATCTGGAGATCTTGGAAGAAATCTCGTGAGATCAATCCGACATTTCTCTCGGTAAAGCTGGAAAGACCCAGAGCGGTCTTTCCAACTTTAATAAATTTCACCCCAAAATGACAGTCATTGGAAAGCTTAGACAACAGTACTTCAAAGTGCGTAAAAAACATTTTAAAGACAATTGGTCTTATTATTGATCCCTGAGGCAAATTGTTAAAAATACTAACCAATCTACAAGTCAGAGATTACTAATCACTGTGTGCAATCCTGCAATCAATTCTCTATCCATGTATACAGGACATTCTCAGCATAGTAATTGTCCTATGTAACACTGCATCAAACAGCTTGGACATAAACATGGCAGATTAATGATGTGAAAGGTCATACAGCAATACATTTTTGAAAATTATTTCCCCATACCTACCTTTCTAACCTTCTCCAGCCTTCCATTACTAACTGCTGAACAAGAGAATCATGGGCTTCCACATTAAACCTAGACATAAAAAGCAGACATTATTAAATCTTAGCTAATGTTGTGTGTTCCATAAAAAAAGAACTTTATATTCACCTGAGTATGTTGTACAGTATTTCCACAAGCGCATTATCATCCATGAAATCAATCTTATTTTCTGCTAATATATGAAGAGCAAGAAATTCAGGGTGACTTCTATTCTGGTCTATAGTCCTAAGAATCTTGGGCTTCTCCTTTTGAAACTGCCAGAGCAAGTTTATGGCTAAATTCACATGTGTAACTGAGAGTTTTGCCTTGTTTTTTCCAACTAATTGAAACACTTGATCGTCACATGAACAGATTTTTAATTGGTCCAGTAAAAGGTCATTACTTATAAAGCGGGTTTGGCACAACCTCTGAGACAAGCGACACAATCTGCCCCAGCGAAACATCTTTGTCTTCAGGCTTGAACCTTAGGAAGATATAGAGCCAGTTTACATTGCAATGAAGACACTCCACAACTGACCAGAGCCTTCAAGAATGAGATACCATTTTAGCAAAACTGGTTGATCATCTTGAATGCCTTAGAGTAAGAATAAAATAAGAAAAAAACTGTGAACAGGACTGAAAGACAATAAACTCTATAACATTACTTTATTTCACTAAAATGCTGAATTATGTCTTTTAATAATGATTATACTGTATTAATTAATTTATATCTCTACTATGCATGCCTCTATGTTGTTTTCAAAAGTTAAAATTGTGCTTCTCGCGTACAAATCCTTAGCAACTTTTTTTATACATTGGGGGGGTTATTCACTAAAGTCCGAATTGGTGCGTATTGGTGCGAATTCGCCAGATAAAGACTGCTACTGTCACAGTCGCGTCTTTATAATGAGAATATTGTAGCAGTCGCGACTTTATTATGGTTAAATTGTCGCAATCTTAACATTAAAAAATTGGCGTGACTTTACAATGGGGAAATTGTAGCGGATTTACTATGGGAATACACTGCTTGCAAATTCGACAGTCGAATTCACACCTTAGTGAATAACCCCCTCTGTCTCTTGCTTAGTGAGCGGTTAGTCAGCCATCAGCTCCATAATTCGCCACTTTAATCTGGTGAAGTAAAATTGGTGTATGCAACACAATGGGGGTTATTCACTAAGAAATAGTGTCACATAAACTAGAAATAGTGTCACATAGAAAGGGTTGTAAAAATCACTTGCTATAATGCAAGTCAATTTAACATGGCAACAATAGTGGTGATGAAAATGTGACAAACTGATGACACTGTCCTTCCTTATATTCAATAATTATAATAATGTTAATAGTTTTTTTTTTTTACATTATATAAAAAGATAGTAACATTATCTCCTTTCAGAAGATTCATGGGAAGATGAATTCACTTCACTATGCATCTGATTTTGTTTGACCGACTGTGCAACAAATATTATCCAACGCTTCTTTATCAAGTCAAAGTGTGTTTTAGTGCACAAGAAGTGAATTTGCATCAGTCCAAGCATAACCTGAAGTGATGCAAATTCTCTTCACCTTGGCTTTCAGACTTTTGATGAATTAGCCCCTAAAACTCAGGCTTAGTTGCCTTGTTTAGTCCAGCGGTAGTACTATAGTACTTGACTTATCAAGCAGATGCTTCTTGCTTAACTTAAAACTACATTACAGAGAAGGCAGAAGTAAATTCCTATACCATGTGTACATATGAAGGAACAGCAATGATTTCAAGAACATTTTAAAAACTCTTTAAGGCAGCGGTTTCCCAAATGGTGGGTCACGACCCAGTACCAGGCCACGAAAGCAAAATGCCGGGTCACGAGAGCACGTATGGGTTTTCATGAGGTTTTTTTACTAGTATTAAGGCGTACAATGCGTGTTGCTTCATGAAGTAGCCGGCTCATGAATATTCATGAGCGGTGCCGTGCGCAAAGTCCCTTACTAAGTGGGTCACGAAGGATAAGCACAAAAATAACCGGACCATGGAAAAATAAGTTTGGGAAACGCTGCTTTAAGGTTATCATTTCAAATACTTTACAATATAATATCCATCATACAATATATATAATTAACTGTTCCCTGACTCTATGGATAACAAAAACCCTCTCCCCTGCACAGTGACATCAGTAAAATAAATAACAATATTCATATCCAAAGCAACACTTACATAAACATCACACTGACTTGCCCTTATTATACAGCATGTGCAACTGTATCCCAGCATGCTTCCCGGCGCCTATATTTGACGTCATCTTGCAAGCCCTCTATACAACACCCGCACTGTTTTTACAATGGAGAAGCTAAATTGTTTATTGCGTATAGGAATCATTTATGACGTCTCCGATTTAAGTGTATGTGCTTTTTTCCCTGAATGAGGATTAGGTAACACACGCTCTACCCGTGCAGCCTTCCAGTTAAAGTGAAGGTCAGCTTTAACACGCAGGCGCAGGCCTACAGAGGTCTTGCAGACGTATTCACGCGGTACTTTCCCCACGCGAGATTTCACATCGCGTTCCCTAGGCATGAGCAGCAGATAGACGATGTGGTCGTTTCCGGACTGTTTGCCCCGCCCTGATGAGGAAGCCATTTTGCTTAGGAGCTTTACTAGTGGCTGGATTGGAGCGTTCGCTTTTCGGTGATGCTTGTGTCATGCCTGGCTGTTCTCCGCGCTCTGTGTGGTGTGTAAGGGAGGCGGACCCCCCTGGGCCCCGATTGCTCTCCGCTTTGGGTTAGTGCTGTGGTTCGCAGCTGCTTTGCTCGGAAGAACCTTCTGCTCTTGGTGCTGGCGTTTCCAGCGATTTGTCAGGATCCCGGGCATTTCCCGCGCACACAGCCCAAAGCTGAGGTAAGTGAGGTCTGGAGCAAGGCCCATTGGCCACTCCGAGCTTCTGTTGGGACTAGAGCTCCCGATACACACACAGCCAGGTGGATCCCTGTGTAATATGTAACAGAGCCAATGGATAAGAGTGCCTGGTGCAATGCAAACATTATAGAGAAGAGAGGAAAGGCAAAGAGTCCTTATAAAGTGCACAATCTTTATTATAACACTGGAAATGGGTAGAAAAAGAGGAGACGTTAAAAGCAACGAAAGGAGAACTAAAAAATAGAAAGTAGGCACCTAAAACATGGCCATCTTCTAAGCTTAAAGGAACAGTTTAGGCACCAACAGTTATTTGCAGTCTGTTTGGCACTATTAAATAAAAATTAAATAAATGCTTTCTGTCATATAAATTATTTATTTATTTCCACCCTTCACAATTTAGCACCAGTTACATGCTGAGGCTCCTCCCCTCTCTCAGCCACTTCCTGTTCAGTGTTAAGGGATTGACTGGCAGGCTGGATAATGCTAAATAACCAATCAGAACCTTTAAACTGTCATCCACCTTTTTTTTGTTTTTTAACTCTGAAAGGTGTAGTTAACCCAGCAAAAGCAATTGTTAAAGAAAGGGCTGAAACATTCACTTTCTTTTTATATGGATTTGGTCTCTCTCATGCTCAATATCAGCGCTTGCTACTGACTGCATACACCATTAGGTGAAAGTATTGTAACTGCCTATGGTAATTCATTAACTATTAATTTTGACCTTCCTGAGACGCCGTTGTGTCAGTGACACAAGAATCCAACCAGGAAGTAAACACATAAGGAGCTGTGTACTGCTACACAGATGGAATAATTAATACCTTTCCTCACATAAAAGACTGACTAAGTATATTAGAAAAAAAATTTATTATGCATTTACAACACACATTACTTTTTATTAATCAGGCTGGACTGTTCCTTTAAACATAGCGTTGACTGTGCTGTCATTTGCCTGCACAGACTTCACAGCGCTTTGGGAGGTACAGGAGCCAGTGCGAAGCGCCGCTCAATCAAATTGGCCCTGCCAAAGAGCGTATACCGTCATCACGCTAATTGTCTCCCCAATGAGAATGCTCCCCATCACCAGAAGAAAAATAAGAAGCATGACAACATGCATGCTCTTTTTGCATAAGTGGTTGGCACTTCACGTTGGCTCCTGTACCCTTGTGAGCGATGTGACATCTGGATTTGACAGCGCAGTTCAAGGCTGTCGTTGCCGTCCTTCGGCTTAGAATAAGGTATTGTTTTAGGTGTCGTCTTTTTATTTCTACCTTTAGCTCTCCTTTAAAACCTTGAGTGTCCAAATGGAAAAATGCAGAGACGAGTAGAGTATAGATGGTACCTTTTATTATCTAAATGAGTAGATGGTAAATGCAAGCTTTTGAGATTACTTAGGTCTCTTCTTCAGACTTTCTATGCCATGCCTGAAGAAGAGACCTAAGTAGTCTCAAAAGTTTGCATTTACCATCTATTCCATTAGCCAATAAAAGGTATCACCTATAACAGGGAGGGCGAACCACACAGAACCCTCTCTGTTGGCACGGCCGCGGACCCGATCTGACAGTTTTCAGGCTGGATCCACGGCCTGCACTGAAGGAGCACTCGCAGGGGAGATCTTCGGGGATCGCGCTGGTGAGTGATGTCATCTTTTTGGCACTCCATGCCAAAAAGGTTCGCCAACCCTGACCTATACTCTACTTGTCTCTGCTTTTATCTATGGCTAACACGTTGCTACACTCTACTGCAAACTAACATAAGAGGGGAAATCACATAAATTAATATATAATTTGAGTGATAACTGCTAAGCCAATGTCATAAGTCCCCTCTTGAAGGTATGCTGGACGTGTTTCTCCTTTATGTTAAACAGGCTTCCTCTTTCCTCTGGTGGCCAGAGGAAGACTGTTTAACATACAGGTAAAACGTGTCCAGTGTACCTTCAAGAGGGGACGACTTATGTACTCGCTCTACCGGCAATGCAATTCAAATTATATGGAGTTTCACCTTTGTTAATACAACTAGGCCAGAACAGAAATAAACAGTTAAAAATAAAAAAAAGAGCCCCTGCATGAATTTCAATAGCAGTCTGCCACGGATAGCATGTTATGTGATTGTTGCTTGTTTAGAAATAAGCAAGTCACGTGGACTACATGTTATACATTGTAGGGTGCAGTTTGTTTTAGTTGGTGTATGTCTGTCTATAGAACTCCATCAGAATTTTCTGATTTGTCTTAATGAGGGACAGAAAAGCAGTAAATAGTAATTTAAAATAGTGCTTCATTATCAGGGCATCAGATAAGTTATAATACATACAATGATGGTTATTTGACCAATATTGGCAGGATTAAAGTATACCTGCCACCTCAAAACTCCTATACTTATTTAGGTTTTTCTAATCAAATAAAGTTTTGTAAATATATGTGTATTTTTTTTTTAATGTACCTTTAAACAGCATTTCTCTCTCATCTTCCCTGTCAGCCTGCATTTTCTTTCCTTAGTGCTATAATGTCAATCATCATTTAGCCCCACCCACCCTACACTCAGGAAAGAAAAGGCAGGTTGACAGGGAAGATGACAGAGAGAAACGCTATATAAAGGTATGTTTTTTTGTTTTTTGTTTTTTAATACATATATATTTACAAAAACGTGTATTACATTAGTACATTCTCAACCTGTGGGTCGTGACCCCGACGGGGGTCGAGAATCGCTGCGGCACCCGGAAGTGCCCGCAAGACCCTTCTTATAAGGGTTCCTGCGGGGTGACATCGGCCGAAATCGTCACCACGTGACGCGCGTATGTGATGACATTTTGCCCGAATGTCACCACGTGACACACATACGTGATGACGTTCCGGCCAAACATCACTATGTGACGCGCATACGTGATGACGTTCTGACCAAATGTCATCACGCTATGTGCAGTGACGTCATGGCCGGTGGTCGCGGCCACTAAAAGGTTAAGAACTGCTGCATTAGTAGAACCTAATTTAGTGTTTAGTTTTGAGGTGGCAAGTGCACTTTAAAAATACTTGCCTGAAGGCAGGAATCCCCTTGATCAACCTGTAGTGTAAGCTGAAACATTTGTAACAATCTTTAAATGCCACTTTTCATTGCATGATCTCTTGTAAAAAAAAAAACGTAAACTAGGATAACAATATTTCAGAAGAAATAAACATGAGAATATTTTTTTCATTATTTGGGAATAATGTATATCTGAAAATAGTTTTACATATTCTTTAATGTCTGTCAAAAAGGATTTTTTTGTAGGCCTTTTTGTCAATTTACATATGTATTTATGTAGTAACAAAGTTATGCTGTTGATCTAATTAAGCCAGTTTGGTACTCTTTACATCTTTGATTTCTAGTAAATAATTTTGCTTCTGGGGCCTCAAAAAAACAGACTTTCACTTGGTAGACTTATGCAATGGACTGCCCAGTGCTGAAACAAGTGTTTCCCAATATCATCATAACCCAGTTGCCTACAAACTTTATAGTCATTAGTGGCTTCAGTCATCTTAGGCCCAGTCAAACGCAGGACACACAAGTATATAAGTGTATATTTTTATTTCTTTTGCCAATTGTTTTAAGTGACTCCAGCTGATGTTTGGCATTGGGCATAGTGATCTTAAGCTTGTGTGCCCATTTTTGGCTATGAAAACCAAATTCATGAAGCTTGCAATGAACATTATCTGTGCTGAAGTTACTTCCATATATTAGGGCAGTGCGGTGGCTCAGTGGTCAGCACTGCTGCCTTGCAGCGCTGGGTCCTTGGTTTAAATCCACCCTGGACTTCAATCCCACGCAGAGACTGAAGTGAATGATGAATCTCTGTAAAGTGCTGCACATTATAGTAGCTCTATATAAAAATGTAATTTTTAACTCTGTAGTGAGTGCTAATAACAGATGTATTACTTGCTATACACTTCAGCAGTTGGCAGCCCCACTCTGTGAGCTTGTGTGACCTACTACTTTCAGCTATTAAAAAAGGTGAAATTGCCTAACCTGCTAATTAGAAGGGGTGTTTGCAAACTTTTAGCAGTGTTGTGTAGGATTTGCTTGTATGCTTTTAACAGGTTTTAAAATTTGTGTTTGCACAGATAGCCTTGGGTTGGGTTGTTTAGAAAATGTTTTTTGTTGTTTTTTTACAGTTGCCATGGAGAATCTTTGATCTAATATTTATAGTTTTGAAAAAGTATACTTAATGAGGAACTAAAATGCTCTATATACCAGGGGTTATTCCACAAGGGAATTTGATGTCCTAATATAAATTTTTTTTCAGCATTGCCTGCTGCTTTCTTGGTTCACTGGTCTTTTTTTCCAACCTTAGTCATTATATCCTCACTTCTAAATGGAAGCTAAAGAAAAGAAGTTAGATGAACCAAGAAGCAGGAGGCAGTGCTGGAAAAAGTCAGCACAGGGCATATTAGGACCTATCATGTAGAATCACCCCTGGTATAATGAGTGTAGTTCTTCTTCAAACAATCTGCAGTCAATGAAAGTATTGGACTGTTTTACATTAAAAAATTAAGTTTCATGAAAATGTGTTAACTAAAATAACATAAAAATAATTCAGGAGAGTTTGTTAAACCAACACACAATAGACCGACAACTTCAGAGATTTGATTTACTACTTACGTTTTTTATTTATTTTTTTTACTTATTTTGTTACTGGTCCTTCAATTATGCAAAAGGTACTTAGTGAAATGGTAACTGTTATCTCTTGTTTGTATGAAGATCTCTATTGGTAAACTTAGACATTTAGGGACTGTTTTATTAATATCTAAATTCTTTTTACAATTGAATTTGATTGCTAATGATCCACTCTGCTGCAAATTTAAGCAAACAGATTTCTTCTATTCAGCATAAAGAGTAAAATAAGAATTTGTGAAATTAATAGAAGCACAGCAAATGGAAAAGTTAGCATTATTAAACAAAGGCCTATGTAACAATGGATCAAACAGACAACACCAGCAACAAACTTACCAAATAGCCCACAACAGAAAATTAAAAAAAAAAGGACAAGAGCACCCCAAATGTAAAAAAGATTTTAAACTACATGCAGGGGTCTTACGGACCCCATATCCCCACCCTTTGCAAGGGTAAAGGGTCATGTGCACTAGGAATGGGTATCTTTTTACTTTACTTGTGTTGACAAATAGAACAAAAGCTCAGATTGAACAGTGCTATTTTTTTTTCTTTCTCCAACAGCTAAAGCTATGGGAGTAAAAGCTCAAAGAACGCGTTGCTTTTTTGACATCACCATCAACAATGTACCAGGTAAGAAATCAAAATTTCTTAGTGGTATATGTTTTAGATGTTAAAATATAATGTGATAGACAATTATTATACTATAATTACAGTACAAAATCATTTAATTATATTAAATATCTGTGATTTCTTCAAGAACAGCGATATTTACTATAGTGCTTTATGGCAGGCGGGGGGCTTACTTTGCAGTTAGCTCAGTTCTGTGCTCTCTAAATTTTATGGCAGCAAGACAATAAAGCATTGCCTGTTGACTTTCCAAAGGGCCGTTTTTTTAGCTTATCAAAGGCTTTAACTTTAGCTTCCCTTTAAATGAGCTACTTACTATAATGATTACTTTTACAATTGCACTGGCTGTGGCTGCCATTCTGTATTCCCTTGAGGCTTTTGAGCCCTCCATGTGTTTACAAATACTAGTCTGAGATACCTAGATTGCTCTAGGAAGGTGGTGTAAACACACAGGCAGGGCATAGTTGTAGAGTGTCCAAGCAAGTCAGTCTACAAGATAACAATGCAGAAATTAAACTAGAATACCTTCATCCTATCTGGGGGTGGGGTCAAATTTAGAAGTGTTCTTACTAGTAGGAGCTAAAGTAGGAAACCTAAAAGGGCTTGGTTATCCTTAGTCTACTCATTCTACTCTACTCCTTAGTCTACTCATTCATATAGTGGCCATTTAAGACTTACATTCCAGTTTTAACTTTTCCCTGCACGCTGTTTACTTGCAGGGGAACTATAGTCAGATAACATCTTTACATGTCCAGTACTATATCTTAGTGAGAAGTGTTTCTCCCCAGTAGACATTTCATCTGAAGCAGAATGATTGATGCAGCAGCACTGATAAATTCCTGCATCAGGAAGTGTGTGTGTGATGTGCACTGGACAGTTTTCCATGAAAAGGTAGCCTCCCCCAGACATTTTTTGCCCTACTTACTACTTAATACCTGTGCACAAGTTACCGGTAGCTTATTTTATGTAATCTCCTGCTTTCCAAATGTAAACAATGAGGCCAAAAGATCAGCACACTGCTTAACCAATAGCAGTTAGGCAGCTCTTCTTCTCGTGTTGCCTAACTTGGGAGGGGGAGGACAAAATTTCAGCTCTCAGAAAAACAAAGTGAAACAAATGGCAAGTATTATTTCTTCACTAAGTGTTTTTTTTTTTTTTAACTATTTGTGTTATCAGTTGGCTAGTGTAAAGGAGTTTTATGTGTGCAGTTATATTGGCATTATAGTGCCCCTTTAGTAAAGCATGTAAATATCCAGCAATATCCAAACACAGAAAATGCACTGATACAACCTGCTTTTAGGCTGTTATAGAGGAACTAAAGTGATACCCTGACAAGGGATGTTAGCCTATATACTAGTATTTAAACTTACTGATCCTTTTCGGGCAGAACAAGGAGCCACATGAGTTCTGAGTCCTCATTGCCCCCTGTGGTCGCAGTTTTTTGCACAGCTGCTTCTTAACCTTCTTTAGCACACCAGTGAAGCATACATGTTTTGGACCTTTCATAAATTTAGGAGGTTATTCTCTAAAGTCCGAATTTGACTGTTGAATTCTTAAACTGCGGACTGTCATAGCAAATCCGTGACTGTGACAATTCTCCCGTTATAAAGTCGCGACTGCGACAACATTTCCACAATAAAGTTGCGACTGTGACAATATTATCATTATAAAGACGCGACTGTGACAGTAGCAGTCTATTGCGATTATCTTTAGCTGGTGAATTCACACCCTTGCGTGACAATTCGGACTTTAGTGAATAACTCCCTTAAAGTTTGACATTGTCAAAAATGGTGTCAGATGTTTCATAAAATGGATTTGCCTTCAAAAGTATTTGTTCGGGTAAACATTTTTTTTTTTTTTTTTTTTACATCGTTATGTATTTCCTTTAAGATGGGGAAAAAAATCCGTATACCTTCAAAATGATTTTCACCATTTATGTAAACTTTTATTTGTTGAATGATAAGGGTGTATATTCAATGGTTATGTTTATCTGGTCTCTTTCAGCTGGAAGAATTGTCTTTGAACTGTTCTCAGATTTTTGTCCAAAAACTTGTGAAAACTTTCGCTGTCTCTGCACAGGTTGGTAGTAATTGGGGTATTTTTTTTATTGCATTATGTAAGTTTCAACAAATTTTGCTTATGTGATGGGATTTGTGTTCTAAGGTTTAGGATCTTTACCGATATACCTTTTTATGTTTCTGCATTGTCTCCTGCTCTCACTAGCATGCCAATTTCACCTCCTATTGACAAGCACTGCAATCCTCTTCAATTCTGTTCCTCTGTGTGTTAGCAAATTTAGCAAGTGCAATAGCTGTTTTTACAGCACCAGGCTACAAGCAGTTAATAAGGCTTCTACAACAAC
>WMED01006118.1:0-14528 GCA_019650415.1 Pipa parva | reverse complement strand
AGCTGTATGAAGGTTCCATGTCCAGTGAAGGTGCTCTTCAGTGGAGCGGCATAGAGGCCATGTGTCATTGTCCTGGTGGTATTAATGTGGAGGACTGCATTGAGAGTACAACATTGTTCCCCATGTGGAATTCCTTCCTATCTTGCCTTCCTGGGAACTTGCACCCACGACCTATAACTGGGCAATGTCTTGTAGTTTGTGCTGTGCCGGATTGGTTATCTGTTTGATGTAAAAGCAAGTATTTTGATTTCCAGGCAAATTCTGTGCTTGGTTAAAAGTTACAACAGAGATTGTACTGAGCATGTTTAGTCCACCAGCCTAGGGAGGTGTCTGGACATTCAGAAGATAATATCATGGAAATTTAAGTGTAGCTATATATTAGAAAATGTATACTTTAAATGCATGTATAATAATAGCTTATAGGTTGAAGTTGCCCTTTCAAACAGGGTGACTGTATTAATGTTGGCACCAACCTAATATCCATGTAATGTTTTGGGAAGAAAGACCTGTGGGAGATAAGACATTATAGGAAAGCCAATGGTTTAAACTCAGTGCATGGCATAAACTTCAGGAATCATGTTTAAAAATGTACATTTATTTGGTCTAAATTTGAGGAAAACACATTCAGCTTGAATGTTTCCAGAGGAGAGGGTATATTTGTTTGTTCCAAAGCTATGCTTCTAGGGGAGAAATATTATCAAGGGTTTATTTTTTTTAATGTATTTTTATCACTAGGTATTGGAACTGATGAAGTGCTATAAGTTAGTTCTATTAGATATATCAGTGCATATTGGAAGGGATTCTGATACCGTTGTGATTGTGGAGAATAACTGAGAAGATTGAACAAATAAAAAAATGAAGTTTATCATAGCTTTGGGATAAAGAAAGGCCTGTTACTCGTCTTCTTAATGAGAAGTTTGGTGAAATTGTTTGATGTTGAAGAATTTCAGAGCGTTTGTTGATAAGATCTCACAATAAGGATTTAATGCCAGCCAGCAGCTGTGGAGGCCACATAATTACAATCTTGTAGAAACGTTGTACAGTACAACTATAATAGACCAATTACTCCTGGGAAAATCAGAACGGTTGTATGGGTAGCTAGCAATTACATTCTAATAGTTGTACAGATAGTTAGTAATTACATTCTTCATCAGGAGACCTTGCTGTGTACTGAAACAATAAGAAAAGGACCTTTTTAGGAAGATGAAGGGGGAAAAAATGAATATACTGACTACTATATAACCAGGATTTCTTATACAGGCTTTTTCATGTTGTTTTATCTTGGAATTTTCCATTTATGATGCCAACAATTAAAGCTATAGAAATGGAAGTGTCTGTATTTCTTGTCTTGGCTTCAGAAGAAGTGTTTCTAGGTATCAGTAGAACAGTATAGTTTTGACCATTTCGAGAATTGTTTTATGGGTGTCTGTGGAGAATTCCTTGTTTCCTACATAAGTAAAAACAAAAATACATATATTCCATTCGTGCCAAGCCTGACATTTTAGAAGCCAAACAGAGACGTTGTCAGACACAGCAGTAGCTGGAATGAATCTTATTATAGAAATGTTACAGAAGAGTAATTGGGGGTCAGGGGTGGTGGCACTTACCTCCCCTGCAAATGATATATTATATTAGAAAAAACTTTTAGTGGAGCATAGTGGGTAATTTGAGGCTACCATATGGATGACCTAAAGCAGTTGATATCAAGAGTTGGTTAAACTTGTCCTGCTAGGGATAAGGTGGCCCCTATGTTCAGTTTGCAAGACTTTACTTGATGATGCAGTCATATGCTGGTATATATGATGATGTTGCTCTTGAGCATTCCACAGCTGCCATTAACTAGAACAGCAGAAAGTCATTGTGACCAAACACCATAGGCTGCACTTGTGTACTCTTACTCTGGTAGTCTTTCATTTATGGCAGTGATGTTTCCTGGTTTAACATGCTTAGCAATAGGTTTGCATTAGGTGAGCAAGTGAACCAGTCAAAATAAATGGCGACCTTACCATCAACTGTCCTGTTATAGCAAAAAAGGAGTTCATAAAATAATATACAATATCATTATAACACTTTTTTAAATATTCCAGATTAACATTAATGTACAAGGGATTATTTTAAGGTTGTAGAAATCAGGAATTTACAATTTGTTTAGATTTTTAATTCTGTGTTGCAAATAATTTCATTTAACTCTTCATTTTATTTCTAAAGTCATTTTAAAGAATTTCGTTAAGATAAAGTTTTCATCGCTCTTAGCAAATCATGCTTGGGAATGGTTAAAAAGCTTCATGTGGCCAGATAGTAAATTAGAACGCTGGGATGAGTGACTGGTTTATTAAGGCAAAATTTACACTTGTGTTAACGATGTGATACGAATGGTCAGATTCATGCATGCAAACACTTCCAAGAGTGATGCTCACATAGACCAGCAAAGACAAGAGAGTACAAGTGATAGCTTTTATTGGCTAATGGAATAGATGGTAAATGCAAGCTTTCTACATTACTTAGCTCTATTCATTATAACTGGGGTATGCTGGGTAGTCTGTATAATTAAGGCATGCTGGGTAGTCTGTAGAGACAAGTAGAGTATAGGTGGTGATACCTTTTATTGGCTAACTGAATAGATGGTAAATGCAAGCTTTCTACACTACTTAGCTCTATTCATTATAACTGGGGTATGCTGGGTAGTCTGTATAACTAAGGCATGCTGGGTAGTCTGTAGAGACAAGTAGAGGTGATACCTTTTATTGGCTAATGAAATAGATGGTAAATGCAAGCTTTCTACATTACTTAGCTCTATTCATTATAACTGGGGTATGCTGAGAAGTCTGTATAACTAAGGCATGCTGGGTAGTCTGTAGAGACAAGTAGAGTATAGGTGATACCTTTTATTGGCTAACTGAATAGATGGTAAATGCAAGCTTTCGATGCTCCTAAGGCCTCTTCATCAGGCAATAATATGGAACTGAGAAAGACAATTTTATACAGAAACGGGTACATCATGGCTAAATGTTATCAGTTCACACTTTCCTGTGCTTTTTATTTTGGGTCTCCATTGTTTTAGTTATGTTTTAGAATGGATCAGCTGGCATTGCTTTCAGAATGTGTGAATGATGTATAAAATTGAAGCAATTTGCAGGCTCTCGCCACTGCATTTTATAAAACTTTGCCGTCTCACAGCTACATTCACAGCCATATTTGATTTCTAACTCACATGGGCTACACCAGTAGCTAATAGAAGAGATTCATCATAACTAGGATTTGATTTATGGATTTTTCCAAGTTGATGCTCACTAACAGAATGGCTAGTGTCAATATGTACTAATGCTACCCATGTATTGCACTAGTAGGTGAGCAGAGGGACCTAGTTAATCAGCACAGCTGACTCGCAGCAGTCATGGTAGTATGATAGAAGCATGAATCAGCATTTTTTTATACTTTAGTATTAGAAACAAAAGGTACATGACTGAATATTTTATTATATAATATCAAAATGTCCAAAAATGGAACTTTTTCCTTTGGGCACAAAACAGAAACACAAAGCTTTTAAAAGGGGTGTTTTTTTTGTTGTTGTTTTTGTTGTTTTTTTAATATTAAAGGACCCTGTCCATTAAATTTCTCATAGTTTCCTGTAAGATAATGATAAAAATGACCTCCATCGTGTTGTTTTAATAACTGCCTGGCACTCACAGTGATGTATCCTAACAATTTTATGCTTGTCATTTATTTCACTTGTACTATGTTAAGCAATTTCCTGTGTCTGTATTGTAATTGTATCGATGAATTGTACAGCGCTGTGTAACCTAGCGGCACTTTATAAATAAAAATATAAATGCATAGAGTTTTGTATTTTTTAGCGATATATGATCATTTGCTAATTGGTAGTATGAAATAATGTGCATGACTTATTCAGTTTCCCAAGACTGCACTAAGCTAGGGTGGCTGCCTTTGGTAGGTCCTGTACCGTTTCAAGTTGTCACCAGTTCCCATGCCCCATCTGCTTTGGGTCCTTGAAGAGTGAAAGTAAGGGTTTTACGGAAGTTGTTGACACACACAGATATGCTAACTTGAGTATCCCTTCTCTTTTGATGAGTGTGGTTTTTTTTTTTTTTTTGTCCTTTTTTTTGTTAATCTGCAATTATAAAGCTGGATTCCTGAGTAAGCATTCCTAGAGGTACAGGCTGTGACAAGGCTGCAGTAGAGTGAAGAATGCAAGGAATTGCAAACCTGTCCTCTTGTTCCTAAAGAGAGAAGGGGGGTTGGAAAGCATCACCATGTATCGATCAATGGAGAAGCCAGATGCCAATTCTTTTAGAACACACAGGCCTGTAACTAGAACATAACTTTGTTTCATGTTTGTGCTCTTTACTTAATTACAAAAAAAAGGAAAAATTACTAGGTAAAGACAGGTGGCTAAAACTGTCCCCTAGAACAGAGGTTCCCAATCTTTTTTGCACCAGGGACCGGCTTTAAGCAAGACCAGTTTTCCATGGCCCGGTGGGGTGGTGGTGGGGCAGGTGCGGAGCGTTGGTCATATGGGGGCGGGGTTATAGAGTGGTGGAGCTTAGCGCATACTTATAATATAATTATGACATGTATAATTTCGCATCAATGAGGCCAGTCTGCTGCCCCTCCCTGGCACGCCCCACATAACATGTTCTGCCGGGGGCGAGTCAGCGAGGGGAGCCTGCCGCCCCACCCCGTCCATGCTGTGCTGGATGGCTGCGTCACTAAGACCCGCCCGATGCGTCCTGCATAATGTTCTCTGCCAGGAGCTGCGAGCTGTCACGGCTACGGCAGAGAACATTATCAATCCACAAAGAGCGTGCTCTGACCAGGCGCAGGGCCGCAGAGCTAGCTGTTAGCGGTGCCGCGGACCGGCTGAAAAACCCCAACGGCCCGATCCTGGTCCGCGGACTGGCGGTTGGGGACCTCTGCCCTAGAAGCCACACATTTTGGCATTTTTAGATAATAAGGGGATTATTGACTAAAGGGAGAATGTGACTGTCAGAGTGAACTCTCATCACTTCCAGTGGCTACTCCCTGATTCTCTACTCCTTATTGACTAAACAGCACATTCCCATAGCAAATCCGCAACAGTGGCAATATTCCCATAATAAAATCGCTACTGTGTCAGTAGCCATCTATTGTGCAATGTGTGGCCGTCATTAGCTGGCAAATTCACCACATCGCAGAGTTTGCTGAATGCCAGAATATGGGGAAGTGGTGAATTCACACCTTTTATGGGAAAATCTGGACTTTAGTTAATAGTCCCCAATACAGGGGTGTGAAATTCCGGCCTGGGGGGCCAAATGTGGCTAGTGGTGTAGTTATATTTGGCCCATGAGAAAATACAAAATGTGTACTAGAACTGGCTAGCCAGTAGACGGCGCATGCATTGCCAATACTGCCAATCCCAGAATGCTCTTCTGGTGTGTTGGTGCATCAGTCAGGACCCACAAGAGTTCCTTCCTCTGTTGACATTAATTAACGACAGAAACTTTCTAGAAATGTGGGAAGCAGAATAGCTGTTCACAAATGTAAAGAACAGACCTATTTGAATAGGTTCATCGTTGTATCTGATGAGAAGGAAAAACATACTCCATTGTAGACACTTTTTCAATAAATATGGCTGGCCCACAACTTTATCCAAGTTTTAAATTTTGGCTCACTGTGAATTTGAGTTTGATACCCCTGCAATAATAGTGACTGTCCCACTATTCACTGCCATCCTAATATAACATAGTACTGAGCAGAGCACGTGTACCCCTAGAATCACTTGACTTTCATAACCACGTTTCTTACACCATTGTGATTAAGACTAATGTTTGATATAGTTGTGTATTGTCCCTTTATAGTAATCCTCTGGACAAGTGAAGGGTCCATTTTTTTTTACTACCATCCACTGCATTGGCATTTCTTAATGAATCACATACTTTCCTAATTTGGCAAGAGTCACTTAGTTTCTGATTTGTACAGAGTTTTCTTTAGCCTTCTACGGACAACACAGAAGACTCCCAGAAGACCCGGTATACTATATTTTTAGACATAGTTTTTTGGAATGCATATGCTTCCGAGATGGCTCGTTCCCAGGGATTTATAGTAGATTTATTTGCTTTGTCTTATTTTTAGTTTTTTTTTTTTATGGAAGACTTAAATATTTATCTACAATCTTAAAAAAACAAGGTTGTGCTAGCTGTTCAATCTATTCATAAAATGCAACCACAATATTAAAGGAAAGATTAAAAGTACAAGATTTATAGCAGATGTCCGAGTCAATAATAGGTGACTGTAAAATGCATGGAAATAATTTTGTTTAATTTGTGCTTTACTTTGAGCCAAACAGTACAAATGATACAATGAAACGTTTGTGTAATGCAGTGCTAGCTTTTCTAATGATTAGAATCAGTTGCATTGTATGAACTTATAAGAATCCACCTATTAAATGCCTTTTAACCAATTATAGCACAACTTGAATCCATTAATTAGAAGCAGTGTCTTACACTGGGCAGCTTTAAAGCAACTTATTAACTGAGAAGGAAGTTGTGATCATGCCCAGTAATAACTAACTACATTATTATGTATGTATATTTTTATTTATAAAGCATCACAAGGTTATGCAGGGCTGTACAATCCAACAATACAGATATAATACAGACTCCGCGTAACAAAGAACAAATGATGTAAATTACAAGCATATAATCAAAAAAACGCATCACTCTTATGTGACAGACCATGATTGTAACAAGAGGATGGAGGTCCCTGTCCCATAGAGCTAACAATCTAAATAAATATCTATGACACCTTCGTGTGAATGCTGCTCTCGGAATCATCCTGGCAACAAATTACATATCACTCAAAGGTCATTTACAAGCTGTTTTAACCATATAGAAACACCTATCACAACAAACAATAAGTTGCCTTGGAATCAACCATTTATAATCAGCCGGGACTTGTTTCAAGACTTGCCCCTAGTAAACTCAAGCAGAAACCATCAGGTGAAAATTACAGATTCTGCAAGCAGGTGTTGTAAACTCACATCTGTGAATTAATGTTGCCCGGAGAGGCACTAGTTTAAGAGTGAGTAACTCTCTCTTCTCTTGTAGTCTGTCAGCACAAAGCTATGATCTCTGTTTTAACAGGTTCTCTTTAAGGGGGGAATTCACCAAGCACCGAAGTGAGGCGCGTAGTGTTCGCCTCACTTCGGAGCTTGGTGAATTCCCCCCTAAGTCTCACAGCTGTGAGATGCAGGGAGGAGATTGTGTGATATTTTCCATGGACTGACCAATACTATAAAAATTAGTGATAACTGGTGTGATTCTGTTTGCTAGCAGATTCTGTTGAAAAGGGGGTATTTATTAAAAGAGCCCCTGATTTGATAACAGCATTTCCAGAATAGCTTTTAAAGGGTGCATCAAGGTCATTTTTGCCTACGCAAACCTTTTCTTTTTCTTTCTAATATATAATTAGTTTTCTCATTTTTACCTATGGTTGTTATTGTTCTCCTGCTATTACCTGCTTATGTGGAAACCTTCACCTAGGCCCTAGGCTAGGGCATTGGTTTAACTTGTACTAAGAATCTTGAAATAAAAATGTAGGGCTTATTCCTAAAAGCCCGAACAGTTGCGTATAGGTCCAAAGATATATTCATCAAACTTTGCAATGTAGAAAATACACATCCAATTTACACGCTATAATTGCAGCTTTATGGAGCTCTTTTCATCTCTTTGCGGGGCACGTGCAAAGATAATTAGGCTATTCATCAAGCCTTGGAGTCTGTCGAAGTAGCAAATTTGGCAAGTTATACTGCTCTGAATTCACTAGATGGAAAATTAGGGGGTTGATGGTAGAGCTCCTGTTCATAACATGACAGTTTACACAAAAGTGACAATAAAGGGATGTATTATTCACTTAATACAGTTAATGGGATGTTGGAAGAGTGGCTTAACTGGTGGCCATTACTCAGCATGACTTTCCATCCTACTACTGTTTGACTGACTACACCCCACAATGCAAGAAACTGCATCAAACTCTATTCTCTTCTTCCCTGTGGGAATCCACTGATTTGTGAATTTGGAGTATCCGGAGCAATAGTGACACAAAATAATGCAAAGTCAATTTGACAGTCGAATTTGGACTTTCAGGAATAAGCTCATGTCTCACAAGTGAGGCCTGCCTCACAGTTTGAAAACTGCTGACCTAGGGCCGTGGTTCCCAACCTACCCTGCTCCATGCATGATGCTACCCTGCATGATGTCATTGCATGATGACATTTGGGTGCGACGTCACCACGCAGGCACTCCTATATGAAGGGACCTGCGCACGCTACCGGAGATTGGTAGTGGAGCAGCCTGTCCGGCGACCCCTATGAGAGCGTCATTCGACCCGCAAAGGGGTCACGACCCACAGGTTGAGAACTGCTGACCAAGGGCAAAGTTTTAGTAGCCTTTATGCATTGATATATTGTTGCGATCAGCTCTGTGAAATAAAAACAAGTTGTTTCAGTTTTCAAACCTATACAGGTATACAGTAGAATGTAACAATAGAGACAATAATTTAATTAGATCTAGTAATAAACAGCAGCACTTAACATTTATTGGTAGACAGAATCTAGACTAATGCCATCATCTGATTGCTATGGATTATTACATCTGGACATTCTTTACCTTTGTTTATACATTACCTCCTAATGTTCCCATAGCTCAGGGTTTAGAACAGCGGTTCTCCACCCTATGGGTCACGACCCCTTTGGATGTCGAACAATGCTCTCACAGGGGTTGCCTAAGACCATCCGAACATGCCGCTCCTCTGTCTGTCTCCAGGCATGACTGCCCACATGCAGATACACCCAGCATGATGATGTCATTGCTGGGGTTGCAGCTGTCAGGACGGGCACCAGTACTGGATAGAGGTGAAGGAGGAAACGGCAATAATCCAAACCACAGTAGACTTGACACTAGCAAACCCTAAGGCATGAAGTCTAAGAGATCCCCGGTCTTCAGCTTTAATCCTCCGCAAGGAGGTACTGGGCTTAGCTGCAAGAGGATCCCCAGGTCGCAACCCCTAAGGTTTGCTGTTCACTGGCAGAATAAGCAGACAAGCAGAATAATCAAAGACATAGCAATGGTCAGGGCAGGTGGCACAGGAGCAATGTCAGAATATGATATCAAAAGTTCAGGACAGGCAGAGTCAGGATAGAGGCTAAGGTCATAAACTTTAAAACAGAACAGAGATAACACACCCAGGCACAGCAAGCTGAAAACCTAAGAACGGTCGCCAGACGCTAGGTTAAGCATGTTTAAAGAGTTTAGAATGTGAGCACGTATGCTACACGATCCTGCGACTCCATCTGTTGCCACCTTGTGGCGACCGTGAGTAGTTACATGCCAGAATGACAGGCAGCCCGAGACTAGTAACCACACAAGATGGCAACTGCGGCAAATGCCGATGCTGGATAGCTGAAGAGGAACTCGGGTGAGTCATAATCTTAACAGCAGCATTAGGTTGTTTGAGAACCGCTGGTTTAGAAGGTGCAAGGAGTAAAAAAGAGTTATGAAAAAAGAGATGCTGTGCATATCTTGACATGAAATTGTGGCACAAGACTGTGTTTATTTATAGAAACAGTAACACACAATAAGACCATTGCTATTTGGATTGGCGTGGGAGATTTTTTCATGCCATCTTTGAAGTTGAATTCCAGAACTTTATTGGTTTGTTTTCTTCCACTCTCTGCTGGTTGCTGCCAGATGGTGCTCTCTTGGGCTTTACTTAAAAGATGGCTGCAACCAAAAGTAAGAAAGAAAAACTCACAATAATACAAATCAGGAATTTAGCTTCAAAGATAACATTTTTAAAAGGACTATGTAGGACTAACAACCATGGTAAACCATATGGGATTATTCGTTTTCCTAGTGATTCTATTCTCCATAATTTAATGTCCCCTAAAGAGGCCACTGACTAGAGAAACCTCACCATCCTAGTACAGTGCCATCTCATTAAGTTGTCAGTGGGAAGTCGCTCTGTTTTCCTCTAAATCTTTGTCTGTACAAAATATCATTATGTCCCTTTGATGTTCAGTTTACATGAGGGTTTCTTTCTCAGTGCTACAGATCAGAAGAAGTCCTTTATCAGCCTTTTGACTGCAAATTTAGGATTAAATAATATAATAGCTTCACAAGTCAACAACTTGGTTTGTACAGGAAACGCATCATTATCGTCTTTTTATAGTTTCTCTTTGATTTAGTTTTGACTAACGAAGTGTGCCTTTGTCCCCTCCATAATGGTTACTGGTGTTTTTTTTTTTTTTTCTATTTGCTATTTTCTCCTGCTAATGTCTTCACCAAACCGTGCTAAGATCCATGTCTTTCATAAAGGATCAGTAACACAAGAAAAAAATAGCTTTTTAGATTGGCATGGCAGTAAGTAATTGAGGTGCTATATTTGTACAACTGTTTGTTTGTTTTTTTAAAGTTGACTTCCTGGTTTTATTGATTTGTTACCCCAGCTGGTTGAGCTTTCATCAGAGGTAAATAGTGGGTCAGTACTGTCCCCTCTGAGAGTAACATCACTGGCGCATCACCTACTTTCTCCTGATTGGCAGTGTGCCAGTGACATCATTAACATTTTTAAAGTGTCTTTGCTTGAGCACTGCTCACTTTCTTCTTATTGGTTGTGTTCAGGTGATTTAAGGCCAGGCATCAGGTATGGGTCTCAGGGAGGCTAGGATGGGACAGGGACTTCGGATTGATGTCTTGGGACCCGGGACTGCCCATGCATGTCAGAGGGCTCTATGAGAAAAGCATTACATCTAATTTAGCAAAATATATGTATACCTATGAGAATTTCCCATAAGTCTGTTCATGCTGAAATTAGGAGGCTATATAATTAAATTATAGGGCCTTCTATATTCCCTTGTGTTAAGTACTGAAATGTAGATTGTAAGCTCTTGTGGACGATGATTTCATTCATATTATTGCTTTTACAGTGTACCACATTGTGGCAAAGTATGTAAACCATGTAATGAGTTATTTAGTATGTTCCCCTTAATATGTACACTGCCACAGAAGATGTTGGTGCTATCTAAATGATTCACAATAATAGCTAGCTCTGCTGTGCCCAAGCATAACCATCCGCTGTAGGAGGGACCTTGGACGTTACTGTTAGACAGATAACATAACTGGGTGGGAGGAATCAACCACACCAAACAATATGGGAATATGGGAATAGATAAACTTGCACCATATCACAAAACTGTAAATTTCATTTAGTATAAGATTTAAACCTTTCCCAAGATTTAGTAGGCAAGTTTAATAGGTTCAAGGCCAAAACCTTCTAATAAGATCTATTTATATTGCAATGATTTCTGCAGGAAAAATACATTTTGCATTGCATTTAAAACGTATCCATGGTTAGCGTAATCCTACAATTAACACATTTCCGTTGTTTTTATTTACAAATGCTGACCTGGCGATGATTAGTATATTACTAATCAGATTATTCAGCAGGCAGCTGTTAGACTTAACCATGTGCTTTTAAATAAGGTTTAATACAGACGGAAATAGCTGAAAGGAACTTATAACTTATTTTACATAAACCTATAAAACAGTTTTTTTAGTGTATTGGTATTGTTTTGTAGCTGCTATGGGTTTGTAGCTGGTATGAGTTAATGCAGTTACTCCCCCTTACACACACTGATGGCTTAGGTCACTGACCTTTCTTAGTAAGCATGCATGGAGATTTATCCAGACTCATGCTTGCTTGCATGCACAGTACTAACCTGCACTCTGGCTCTGCTCACTGATTACCTCTTCCTGCTGTCATCGGTAATTCAGAAGTGCAAGCCAACGACTGTGTTTTCACAATGACCAGACTTTGCTGCATCTTGGCTTTCCCAGTATCGCCAGGCATTATACTGCCGTCTGTATTATGCAAAGAGAGGGAAAACAAAACAAAGATGCTATTTGTAAACAGTCAGTTATTTTAAAGTGAAAAGGGAAGGTCCTGTTTGTGGCTCTGCAACATTCAAACCCATGTGTCCTAATTACAAGAATAATATAATAATAAGTTAATAGCGGGGATGCATGCCTTCAGAAATCAACACATGGGCGGCCCCCCAACATATTTTTTCACATCCCATGCACATTGTAAGTTGCCTTATTAAAGGGTATTTGTCACTTCAAAACTAATACTAATTTAGGTTGTACTAATGAAATAAATGTTTTTGTAAATATATATGTATTTAAAAAATTGTACCTTTAAACAGCGTTTCTCACTGTCATCTTCTCTGTCAGCCTGCCTTTTCTTTCCTGGGTTGGGTGGGCGGAGTTAAATGACATTATAGCTCCTCCAATCAGATCCCTTAATTAACAATCTAGCAGGGATCTGATTGGAGGAGCTATAACGTCAATCATTTAGCCATGCCCACCCATCACAGGAAAGAAAAGTCAGGCTGACAGGGAAGATGACAGTGAGACACGCTGTTTAAAGGTACATTTAAAAAAAAATACATATACATATTTACAAAATGTTTATTTTATTAGTACAGCCTAAATTAGCATTGGAGTTTATACCCCTGATTTATACAGCACTGATCAGTGTTAGTAAATCTCAGAAGTTCTGCCTTGTCCCTAGTGGGGTGCTAATGAGCTGCGTAGATGCAATAGTTATTGAGATCTAATTTCTTTCATTGTGTTTTATTTGGACGTTTGCTGATATTTACATCTTGAGTGAATGTTGTCTCATTACAAACATTTGACACATTCCACTACTTTAGCCTCACTGACTGATTTAGTATTTCTATGACTTTAATAAAATAATATTCACAGCCTTTTCCTGTATTTTTTTTTTTCACGTCACCACTTGCCCTTTAACATCCTTTTAAAGGATACATCCATATTGAGCAGAAAGACTTCTACTAGTTCAGGGATTTTTGACTTGTGGTTCTGCAAGTCTCGCTGAAATGCATGCCAATGACAATTGTAATTCAGCTGCTTGGCTGTCATTGGTATGCTGGGAGCTATTGCTGAGCAACAGCAGCAGAGGCAGAAGATCTCTGCTTTACTGCTCAGTTTCTCAATCGCCAACAGGTCACATTTTTTAAAGACTCCCTTTGTGCAGACAATTAGGCTAATTACTTTTCTTTGTGGCTGTGACTTAGAACAAGACCCACTGTAGATTAGAAACCCTTGCTCTAGTCCGTTTCCCAAGTTCTGCCCACTCTGAAGTCTCAGAGTAAAAAAGGGACCATGTTCAAGAGGGATTTTTCACCATTATCAAGCGAAAGGGTTAACATTTCCCAAGGTGTTTCGAGGCACATATTCTGTCTGCCCCTCTTAATTCCTACTATCCAGTCTCCTGGAAGGAGACAAAAGAGAAATTTGAAGGAATTTAAAGGACATGTGTGCGACCCCCTGATAATACGCTGTGGGGGTTCATTACACAATAAGTGTTCAGCAGTTTAACTGCATATACTGGAGGGCAGAAGGCATAATTAAGAAATATTAGTGCGGATGTGCCCCCTGTTGACTTCTTTTTCCTTGGATCCTGCTTATGGTATAGAATGAAAAAGATTCCTGGTATAGTGGTGAGAGAGTGGGTGGAAGTTCATAGGGCAGACTGTAGGAAGCATTGGCAGAGATGTGCAGTACATCATCAAAGTTACAGATTGCTCTTTGGTAAGAACTACAAAGCCCTCCTAACTGTACTCACATTGCCTTCTGGTATTATTGTGATATAGCGAGTATTCTATATTAACGTCAACTAACTTGGGATCTGTAAAAATAACAGTCTGTTTCTGATTAGGAAAATATAAAATGTATACTTATTTTATTCTTATTGATTTGCTTATTCCACAACTATTTAAAAGAGAATACCAATAGTTTTTATGTTTTTGTGTAATATATAACGAATTGGAAGGTACTGTATTTGTGACTTCAGATAATTAAAGGGATACTGTCATTGCACGTCTGATCAACTTCTAAGTAATCCCTTATAATGCAATTCTTTCCGAGCTTAAATAGTGGTATGTTACATTTTAGTCCCATAAAGATATCATTTACAAACAGTTATATAAAGTTTAATTCCATGATTTAATTTTTTCTTCTTCAGTTGGGCTAGGCCCTAGGGTCACACTAGCTGATTTTTCAGATGAGCTGGAAAAATAGTCTCCATTGTTTTCTGTGGGATAATCTACACAGGCTATTGTGTTTTGCAAGATAGACAATAATTAACCTAATTTTAAAAAAAAAAAGACTCTGCTTAGGCCAGGGTCACACTCGTGCGTATGTTTGCGCTGTTTTTTTAAAATAAAGTGTGTCGTAAAAAAACATCAAAAATACGTGTTGCGAAAAAAAACATTGAAAGTAATAACTGATACATCATCAGACTTGCGTTTCATAGAGGAACATACGTCGTAACGCTTCATGTCACATTTTCAAGAATATGGACGCGAACGCAAACAATGCGACTGTATTAGTAGTGTAGGGATTTACTCACTTGCTGCGGTAAGTTTTTGTCCATAAATCAATTCCAAT
>WMED01006117.1:0-18801 GCA_019650415.1 Pipa parva | reverse complement strand
TATATATATAAAAATATATCTATCCTCAGTGAAACTGTTGATGTCATAGATAAAGAGATAACTCAGCTTCTGCAGGTTGTTTATTGTAATCCAAAGGAAATACCAAATCCTCCCGATACAATGTAATCCACAGAGAACTTCATCTGTTATATGATGCAGTGTCCGGCTGACAGGAGTCGCTGTACTGCAGTTAAGCCTTATTGGTAACTCAGCAGGCGTGGATCAGTCCCTCTAGCCCATGAGGCTTTTCCCTTCTCTGCCCTTCTCTTCCTTACCCCCTGGGGGCAGGACTGTTTTCAATCCCAGCATGCATATCCTGATGATGTCACTGTTCACCAGGAAGCAATACCACAAAGGGAGCAATTGCAACAGTTAAAGTGAGTGATACTACACTAGCTACTGGCAAAAACCATTCAAAAGTATGTAAACGATACAGATATAATAAGGAACCATTTTTTGTCTTAGGTATTCTCATAATACAGCGGATGCTGCATAATGATTTTCAGTACATAATTAAATGATCTTATTTGAATGCTGACTGCTGGTAGGGATATAACTCAGCTCCAATGTATGGATCTTCTGGTTTATTGCTTCAGCTTTACAGCAAGCAGTTAATTAATTATAAATCACAAATTTACTATTTGCACTTAACATTCGAAACATCAGCACCATCAGTAACCTCAAGTGCTGAAAAAGAGTTGTTTTTTTTCTTCTTTCTTTGGCTAGGATATGGTTGCAATGGAAGCTTGACTGTGTTTAAGAATTTTTATTAGGGGATTTATATCTACTTGTCTGGCATGCTGAATGACTTTCTCTAATAACTTTATGCAGGATTTACAGCATTAATCCTTAGATGTGTTTAGAATATTTACATCCAGGTGCTAATCTTCCTATCTACATTTCTTCCACAGATGCATATAACAAAGATATGCAATGCACAGCCAAAATCTTTATGAGCTCAACGTCACTGGCTGCATTGATAAACAATATATTTTCTTTTTCAAATAACTTCCAAGTAAATGATATTTCTTTTATATCTTATTTTTTTATATATTTTTCATTCCTCTGAAAATATTTAAATTCAATTTACTGCAAGATTTCAATTTCTTGGGATTGTGAACATCTCATGTATATTGTTATTGAATCCTATAAAGTTGCCAATAGCAAAATGATGGTACTATAATGGTAAAAAAAACATTTTACTTCAGATGATATCATTTCTGTTCATTATATGGAGTAGATTTATTTCTGCATTAACTCTGTGTGTTACAGCTATGTGTCTGGCTAAGAAGCCAGCTTATGTTACTGATGTCTACCTGCCAGTTAGATAAGGTTTGAAGTTGATAGTTGGAGAAAATGGAAGGGGAGAATCTAAAGCTACTGCCAAAGAGACCTGTCGATCACATCTCCTTGTATAAGATGTTCTGCAATGGTGGCAATTCTATTTATATTTTATTCAAAATTATTGTACAACAGCTTCCACTATGGGAAAGGAGAATTGAGAGGACACAGCGCTAACTAATTACTGTAGTGCCCACAACTTTTTGACAAGGTGACAGAATATGATGAGAAGAAATAAGATCAACACAGGTATACATCTCTCTGACATCCTCCAGAAATGTGATCAGGAATTAGATACAATATATGGCATAGGATCATATAAGATTATAGATTCTGAGGTGCTCCATTGGTAGCAATTCTATAGCAACAATGCCAATGAGACAGTGCTAAAAATAGACAAAGTTACTGAAGAGATCACCAGGCAGCATTTCAATGCAAACCCTTTACTGGGTAAACATAAGTGTATAACATGTTTCATACAGAGGCCTTTATCACAATTTATCTACCCAAACTTGAAGATTCTGTCTTTTAATATGACCAGCAAAAGGGCCTGTCGCTCCAACAAACTCTGTGAATACTCTTTTCTGATATGTATTAGAGATAATCAGTTTGGATTTGTATTAATCTGATGTAATTTGACACTGCCACTGCAATGTAGATTTGAATACCTCTGGAAAGAGCAGAAGACATTGGCGATTAACACAGAGCAGGGGTGCTAAGGGGCCTTCAAGTTTCATATGCAAGTGTGAAGGAAGCTCTGCAACACAAAAGCCATTTTATTGACAGGAAGATACCATCTCACAGTACCTGTCTAGGTAAAAAACATCCTTTTTATTAGTAAATCTGAAATAGTGAAACCAGTAGAAATGGCAACTTCTTTCTTACCAAAATGGAATTGTATATCTCTATCTCCCTCCTTCTCTTTCGATTCTCTCTCTCTTTCTCTCTCCTTTAATTTTACCAGTAAGTTTAAACATCAAATATTAAGCTTCTATATTCTGATGCCAAATAAAATATGGCCATAAATATATTCACTAACAGAGCAAGTAAACATAAGAAAGCACTCAGTAGTAATAGTATTTGTTTCTAAAATGTTCAAATTAGTTGATAACGCCATGCACAAAATCCCTAAAATAAAGTTGTAATTATAGCAGAATTCAGTAGCAAGAAACATAAAATTCCCAACAGTGCCCATAAACCTAGTAAACATTACCACAGGCAGTTGTTTATTCTCATACTAAGCAGCAGGTGGATTTTCTGTAATCCCTTATGGATTCACATTTTACAAATTAAAAAAATGAAAGAAATTTGAAAACATCGAGGATGATTAGACAAAGGCTATTACTGTTTGTCACTAAAATGAAAAATAAGTCACTCTCAATAGGACAAGAACATTATGTTTCAGGGAAATTGTTCCCTTTCCCTCTGTTTTACTACTGAGCCTCTATCCTGTCTTTTCTATGTATTTTTACTGCAATAATGATCCTTAAAGTGCACCTGTCACCTCAAAACTCAAATACTAATTTAGGCTCTACTAATAAAAATAAACATTTCTGTAAATATTTATATATTTTTAAAAATGTACCTTTGAACAGCGTTTCTCTCTGTCATCTTCCCTGTCAGCCTGACTTTTCTTTCCCGAGTTAGGTTAGTTGACATTATAGCTCCTCCCAGCAGATCCCTTAAATTATGATCTAGCAGAGACTTGATTGGAGGAGCTATAATGTCAATCATCATTATCCCCACCCACCCGACCCGGGAAAGAAAAGTCAGGCTGACAGGGAAGATAACAGAGAGAAACACTGTATAAAGGTACATTTAAATATATATACAAAAACATTTATTTCATTAGTAGAACCTAAATTAGTATTAATTTTCAAGTGACAGGTGTACTTTAAATGAAGTTGTAGCAATCAGTAAACCTTTGTGCCTCAACAGCTTTTTTCTGTTGTTGGATAATTCGGTATTAAAAAAATCAATCAAGTATTACTCTACTGTGCTAGTAGAAACGTAATCAAACCCTAACGTACCTGCATTATCACAAACCAATGTGCATTTTTATAAAGAGTTTCAGGGATTTATATGTATATATTTTCTTTTAAACCTTAACATTATGACTAATCTGCTTTTTTACCTGAGGACCCAGTGAAGTGGGTTATTTCAGTATATTTTAGACAATGCAGTTTGCAGCTGCAGTGGGTATCACACAGACAAACTGCATTACTTTCACGCTGCTTGTAATACATGTAAACTGCTGGGATCTGCTCCAAAACACGGCTACAGGTTTTTACCTCATTTTTATGCATTTTACCCTTAGGGAACATACAGTGATATAAAGTCAAAATGCCTATTTTTGTATAAATACAAACTTTCTTTATTTAAAAAGTTAATTTACAACTGGTTTATAATAAAATAAATACACAGCTATGTAGGTTAACCCTATACAAGACTTTTGAATAACCAATATTGAGGTCAGATATTTCAAAATGCGACAGGTGTGCAATAGCCACTTCCTTCCTCTGGAGGGTCATCACTTCTACTGGATATGAGTCAGCACTACTTCTCGCTAATGGAGTACATGGATTCTAAGTTTACCACAGAGAAAATCATGTATGCCAAACAAATCTTCAGAACCTGCACAAAATAAAGCTTCCTATATTTACTTCATAGATATTTATTTATGCAATTTAACATCTTATAATAAAAAAGGAGTGAAGTCATTGATGACAGTTTAATTTTATAGACTATTGATTTGTATGGCACATCTTAAACCATTGCTGCCAGTTGTTTTTTCAACACCTACTGTAAACAAGTGAGTTTAAAGGGTCTAAAAATTTCATTAAGAAGAGAAAAAGCTTATTTTCCAATTAAACTGCTATTGAACTTACTTTATATAAACTGAGCTTGTTTTAAAGTTGTAATCTAATGGTTCCAGATTTTTGTATTTGGCTTCTCAGTCTGCCGCTGCCGCAATCCAAATTCAGCTCTAACCAGAAAGGACGATCTAGCGTTCATCAGTTTCTATAAATAACATTTATACCCTTAGAATGTCTTAGGGAGTTATTGACTAAAGTGAGAATTCGATCGTTCAATTCTCAAACAGCGGATTGACATAGTAATCCAACAATATTCCCATAGTAAAGTCCCATAATGAAGTCGTAATGTGCGATCATCGTTAGCTGGTGAATTCACACTTTTATGCAACAATTCAGACCTGAGTCAATAAACCCTTAGATTCACTCTTCTAGAAAGAAACATGCAAACAGTTGTCTTTTAAACTACACCCAGTTAACTCCAAATGAAGTTGCACCTGAATGGAAATGTGTGATTTTAATCTAAGATTTGAAGGCATCTAAACTAATATCTTGTCACAATTTGTACACAGAAAAAGAGATAATTTGTACTCAGTTTAACCATTGAGGGGTTCATGTTTAACTCTACCCTTCCAGTTTGCAAAGGACTTGTAATTCAGGTTCTCTGTGTGAGGGAGTTGTGTTTAATGAAAGTATGATATATCATGTAACCATGGTAATTTGAGTCTTTGCTCGAAAAGAAGCAAGGTCATTTTCAGCCCCGCTGGGCTGCATGGAAGGGGTGATACATGCCAGTGGAAAGATCCAGATGTGTGCCTGAAGTCACCTTCTACCCAGTTGACATCCTAATGAGCTTAGCAATGACAACTACCTCCAGGCATAACATAGTTTATTGCTAGATGTGAAGTAGACTTAGTTAGAGAGGGTGCAAAAAAAGCAAACCAGATTATGACCAGACATACAAAAACAAGCAAAACTGATCCCAACTAATGCTGAAATTAAGAATGAACAACTCAGAATAATAATTAATCTCAATGACCAGTGGTCATACATTGTTGAAATACACACTTTGTAATACAAACCTTTGATGTAAGAAGGTCTGGTACTTACAGAACAGAGATGTAATAAACCCAGTCATATGCTCACCCAGAGTCACTTCATCTCCAACACAGCAACATGCTTAGAGACTAGTAGAAGACTAAAAGGTCAGACAAATGCTCAGTGCCTTGTTGTATTAGACACCAGTGTGAGAGCACTGTGACATTGGTGTCTAATAAAATGAAGCAATAAGTATATCATGGCCCGAGAGTTGATGTTGAAACTGGAGAAGACACGGTCAATAGGTCTACAATTTGGGAGGCACCTTTAAACAAAACTGACAAAATCAAATCCATGTGATTTAAGTAGTTTTTGTAGCTTATGATTACAGATCACAACAAATTATGAGATTTAGTAACAATTCAACTGTAAGACTAGCCACAGTGTCTACATGTTAAATCTAATCCTATTTGTAGTATGACTGCACATTTTCTTTTATATCACTGAGGTTTAAAAAAAATCTTAGCTGTATCACCATTGAAAATCCAAAGGCAAGTGAAGAATCTGTAAAGATAAATAAGCACAAAATGGGGGAGAACTCCTATAGTGTGATACGGTCTTCTTGTTTGTTTCCTATTAACAATTAGAAGACTTGTTCTGATTAAAACAAAACAATACCAAAGACAAATAGCAGCAACTTTTGAAAAGACCTTTAGGGGGGAATTCACCATTGAGCGAAGTGAGCTCCAAATCCTTCGGCTCACTTCACACATGGTGTTATGCGCTCGCTGATGTCCTGCGCGCGGACATCAGCAAGTGCTTTAAAGGGTTTCCAGTCTCAGCGAGACCAAAAGAGTTGCCTCGCCGAGACTGGAATCCCTTTAACGCGCGCGCTGATGTCCGCGTGCAAGACATCAGTGAGCGCATAACACCATGTGTGAAGTGAGCCAAAGGATTCAGAGCTCACTTCGCTCAATGGTGAATTCCCCCTTAGTGCTTAATGGAAGTTATCTTTTATCCCAAACTCAGTCTCTAGTTGACTGCCTTTAAACCCGCTCAAGGTGCCTTTCTTGTGCACAAGTGACCAAAATTACACAATATTGCACGTGCAACTTCATAAGTGATATGTAAAAAGGTACAGCTATTCTCTAATCTTGAGTATCTATGCCCCTTTTGATTCACTCCATCATCCTATTTGCTTTGGCAGCAGATCACCCTGGTTACTACAGTTAAGTTCACTGTTAACTACAATTCCTAAATCCAGTTCCATGTCAGTTTTAGTCAGTGTTTTTATATTTAATAAATAATCTCAGTTTGAGTTAAATGTTTGTCTACATTGAGTTGCTTCAGCATTGCATCTCTTAAAACATTTTACCCACAATAAAAGTTAAGCTTATAAGCCTATTGTTTCAAGACTTACTTTTTTTTTAATATATTTTATTTTTGTTAGAACATTCACTTACAAAAATGTCAAGGTGTGCTCTTTTCTACATTGTAGTTACAGTCATAATTATACATATGTTCACCGTGGTGATTTTTTTTATATAACAAAAGAGTGAACAGTTTAAAGTTTATACAGTATAAGTGTATTTACAAAACTTTTCTTTGAACATGTTAAAATATAAAAAAACAAAATAAAAAGCTAGAGAGAACAATACTGTACGAGGAAGAATGAGCTGAACAATTTTGGCAATTTGGCAACTCTGCCTTTCTGTGGTTCTTCTTTGTACTTTGTCTTTTCCACAATAAAATAATTCCTTCTAAATCTGTGTACATGTTTTTCTTACTAACTTGTTTGCGTTAGTGTTTTCTATGGTGGTTTTTCAATATTTTTTTATGGTGTTTATTCTATGTTTTTCTGATATTCTCTCCTTCTTCCTCCTGTCTCTTTTAGGTGAAGTAGTATAGGGAACATGGTACCGTTGTGGTCCAAATTGGGATTGGGTGTTTTTGATATTTCTAACCGGTGAGGCAGGAATGGTAGGTTGGTGGGGGGAGGGGTTAGGTGTCAAATATGTTTGTGTTTCTTTTATATGTGTCTTGTGTTTAATCCTATAAGTATTTGAGAGATGATTTTTCTTCTGTGAATAATAGCCATGTGGTCCAGGGGTCTGTGTATATTTTTCTTGTGTTTGTGTCATGTGCTGATAATTCTTCAAATGTATTGATTTCTTTCACTTTCCCTAGCCACTCCTTTATCGTTGGGGTGTTTTATGATTTCCAATATTTGGGAATCAATGTTTTTGCTGCATTCAGTAGATGTATTTCTAAATCATTCAGCTTATTTGATTCCTGTCTCTCAGAGCTGAACAGTAGCATGTGTTTTGGAGAATCTGGCACCTGATATGTTGCTATCTGTGTTATTCATTGTCTAACGGTGTTCCAGTAGGGCTTAATTTTTGGACAATCCCAGTATATGTGTAATAGAGTTCCTCTTTGGTCACATCCTCTCCAGCATTTGTTTGATAAATTATTATGTTTTTGTTTGAGTTTTACTGGTGTTCTATAATAGTCTCTTATTAGTTTATAGTTTATTTCTTTTATTCTACAGCACCTGGAGCTTGAGTGTTAGCTGCATATTATTTTTGAGATTTGTTTTTCATGTAATGGGGTCTTCACTCTTTAGACCATTTTTGTATGAAATGTAGTCTACGTAGTCTTGTTGTTTGTGATATTATTTGATATAGCCAAGTGATTGTGTGTGTAGGAGGCATTGTTCTTGTGCATATCTTTTCAAATTCTGTGAGTTGTCTACTTAAGTTTGTTATGTTACTTTGTTTCTTTATGAAATTTTTAATTTGTGCATATTTTAGATGGTCAGCTTGTATAAAAGTTCTGTTGCATTTCAGAAGGCCTTTTGGTATTATATCATTGTTTTTTATCATGTGATATAGTCTGAGGTCTCCATCATGTAGCCAGTATTTATGATCGGCCAATGTTTTCCCTGGAGGAAATTGTGGGTTGTTTAGTATAGGTGTGAGTGGTGAGTGGTGTTGGGTGATGTGTTTTTTCTTTTGTATTTGTCACATATTTTGATTGTGTTGTGTAAAAGTGGGTGTGTGTTGTGTAATATTCATCTGTCCTGTGTTTGGAGCCATGGTATATGGGGCAAATATGTGTGCTTAGTTGCTCTATTTCTATCCATGCCTTTGTATTGTTATGGTATGTCCAGTCAAGTATCCTGTTTAGGACTGATGCTGATTTTTTTGTTTTGGTTTGGTATTTCCAACTTTAATAAATTTCGCCCAAATTTATAAAGTCTTTTATTATGGAGTCCTTAAAAAAAAATTAAAAATAATGGTCTGTATATATGGAGATGGTGATTTTAATCTTAAGACAGCACTCTACATCATCCTTGGTAAGATGGGCAAAATTTAGTGGAGAGCTTTCTTTATTTCTCTGCAATTACACCCAACATTTCATTTTGCTCTGTGAATACAGTGGAGGGAGTTAAACATGTTTAATAAATTTGTTCTCTCCTCATCTCGCATCACAATTTCTTTCTTTTAAAAAAAATATCAACACTTTCTATTTCAGGATTTTTACTATTTATGTACTTAAAGAACATTTTGGGAGTTGTTTTTTTGGCTGAGCCTTTTTGTCTCCAGCTTAGAATCTTTTATTTCTTTTTACATAATTTACTTGGAACCTAATTGCTTCACTGCCTTCCTGGTTTAATAGTTTCAATTCAATCTTTTTATTATTTATTGCCCTCATTACATTTTTACTTATCCATATAGATTTTCTCCTGTTTTTTTTTTTTTAATTCCCATATGGTATATATTTCTAACAATGAATATCTGAGTTGGTTTTTAAAATAACCCTTTTAGCTTCTGAACTCATATTCTTAAAAATGTTATCCCAGGGAATAATATATTAAGTGCATCATTTTACATTTGTAAAGTACAGGTAGTCCTCGACTTATGACGTTGATCCGTTCTTACGCGGCATCGTAAACCGAATTTCGATGTAAGTCGGATCATACGTTCATACAGTATGGTTGCATGCAGTTCGACTTACGTCGCAAAACCGTGTAAGTCGGAACAAGGCATTGTATAAAGCGTCGTAACCCCGAAACAACGTAACTCGAGGCCGTCGTAACCTGAGGACTAACTGTACAGTGTTTTAGTGACCCCTTGACAAAAAATATTAGTGAAAGTCAAGTTTGCATTTGTGATATTATACATACATTTTTCCCAGGTGCCCCCCAACCTGCACTTTTGTGAGGTCTATTGGATAATATTAGATCTATTGGCACCCCTTCCTCCCTGTAGTTGGGACTTTCACCGGTTGGGTAAGATAATATCGCTAGTTATTGACAAAAAACTGTTTCCTTTATGATCCACTGATTTAATTTTTTTCAGTTTATTTCTGGGTAAAGTCCCCCTTTATCACTTACTTACTGGGATTTTTCACCTCACCTATTTACCTATAATAGTAGATTTTTTTGGATTCTGTTATATCTGATAGATTACAAAAAATGAGTATTTTATTATTTTTTTACCTACATAAATTTCTGCCTATTAATAGAGTCTCCACATATTCATTTCCCTCATAAATATATTTTTGTGCCAGGATCCTTTCAATACAAACTGTAACCTTGTAATTTAACTGCTCAGTTATTGCTATCATTCTGCCAGGTTACTCCCATTAGGTCAATCTTTTCCTTAGGCATTAATAATTCCAGTTCATAAATTCTGTCATACTTGTAGCATTAGTCAGCAAACTATTTAGCAGTTTTTGATGAATTCTTACTTATCATTATCAAATATTCTATTTCTAAACTCTCCTTCTGTTACACCCCTAAATTGATTGACTAATCCCAATTTTCTATTTAAAATATCTTGCCTTTCCCCCCATTTCTAGTTTAAACAGTCCTCCAATCCTCTTCCCCAAGCACAGCTACACTGTCCCTAGTGAAGCGTATTCCATCCTTGCTGTAGAACCAGCAGAGAAGTTAGCCCAGTTTTCTAAGTATCCAAACCCCTCTTTCCTACATTTATTCTTGAACTGTCCTAATCTCCAGCTGCCTCTCTGGTGTATAATGCTGTACAGCCAGTATTTCAGAAGGTACTACTTTTAATGTCTTTGCTCAAAGTTTGTGGCCTAAGAGCCTAAAATCAGTTTTAAAGTACCTTTCACCTAATTATCACTGCTTAGTCTTTGCCATCCCCTCCCATTAATAAACCTGAGCCATGATACAGTATATTGAACTTGATCACCAGGAAGGCAACACAATGCATATTATCCCAGGCTTTATCAAGGGTTGCCTTGCATGTTCCCTTATAATGGAATTCCCCACTACCGAGTGCGATCACTTCTCGGTCTTTTGGCTAAGATCAAGTGTATATATCGTTCTAATTGGATAATGCTGGGAAACTGACACGGTAACTTGATCTGATGCCTTGGTCGAAAACACATATGGCATCTCAGCTCCAAGCCCAGATGTGAGGTCGTGTGTATACTGCAGCCAAGCAAAGGGAGCCTGTTGTAACAGTTGGTCAGTTGCCCTAAAAAAGCGAACAGACTAGGTTTCAGGCCTGTTGGTTGATCATCATAACATACACTTGACTAAAGTGATAGGTCTTGTTGAGCAGAGGATAAGTGCCATATATAAGCGAGCAGGTGGGCATACGCTAACCTGTCAAAAAAAAAAAAAATTACCAGACTCCACCACTTCCTCAATCAATGAATTTTCCTATGCATGCGGATACAAAGTAATGAGATGTTTGCTTCCATTTTAAGCATCCGAATTGCTCACATATTCACCACATCGCAGAGTTGGCTCTATATGCGAATATTGGAAAGTAGCTAATAGATCCAATTTTGGACCATTAGGTAGCTATTCAGACTTTAGTCAATAACCCCCCTAAGTGTCTGTCTTTTTGATGAATTTTCTATTGCTCCACTTTCTTGATGCAGAATTTTTTCATTCCTGATGAATTATTTGCATGTCTAGCATACGCTGTCACAGTTTCTAGCAATTTTATCCTTGTCACGTTAAATAATTTTGTCATTTCCTTGACTGATGCACCTTCAGTTCAGGGTCTATCTATTCAGCCCACTGAATCTTTTACTTTACCACAGAAATGTAAATGTGAAAGTGCTGATTTTCTTTTATACTGGTAACATACTGGTAAATACTTCTGGAATTCTATAAAACATTTATTTTATAGCAGTTTAGTAGATCTGATACATACATCCTTTATTTGTCATATTATTGTTATGTTTAATTCCTTTAAAAAGATATGCATATAGAATTTTTTTTATCATTGTTCCTTGTCAGCAGGAGACATAGGGGTAATTCAGCATAGTCCGAACTTACCCTCTGACCCTTCACCTCTGTTCGCACAGACTCTTACGCGCTCGCTGACATGCGGACATCAGCGAATGCTTTATAGGGATGCCAGTCTCGCGAGGCAACTTGAGTTGGGGTTCGCCGAGACTGGCAACACATCAGCTAGCGCGTAACAGTCTGTACGAACAGAGGTGAAAGATCGGAGGGTATGTTCGGACTATGCTGAATTACTCCATAGTATATAAGTATATAGAGTCGCATAGAGCTGTGAATTCGCATCTATTTGCCACTTCCCCACGGTCACTTATTGACTAAAATCTGCATGGTGAATACACAGCCAATTCAGACAACTACGAGAGTCACGATTTTACAGAGCAATTCCAGTTATTTTGCATGCCCAAGCACAGGTCGTTCTATTCACTAAGCAGAGGAGTATGTCGAAGGTGCGAATGCGACTAGATGAACTGCTCCAAATTCACCTTTGTCTTCGCCACTTCAGACTGTTGAATTGGGGGTTAACTTGAAACAACCATATCAAATGCTTTTTCAACCATATCCTAATGAAAAGCTTTGCTGTTTATAAAAGCAAGATAAACAATAATAATAAAACATAATTAGCTGTATTAAATAAATTTACCCTTGGCTGCATAGCTTCCAGTATAATCTTGTACTCTTTCTTTGAAGTGGAACACTGGCTTTATACATATTAAATGAGATAAGAAGGAATCCTAAACTGCAGAGTTCACCTAATAGATCTAAATAACTGTTTCATTTCACCACTTTGAAAGAAAATTCCCAAGAAATAAGCTAACCATATCATCATTTTAACCAGGTGTGGCTGAGTATTGAATTAGAACTATGTAGCTGTATTTTCATTGCCCTGCAGGATGCATTTGTAAGTGATATCTTGTTAAAGTAATGATCTGATCTGCACATTAAAGAGGTTTATTCATGAAAGTGTGAATTCCCAGTTGTAGCAAATTCATATGTTGCTATGCTTGTTGAATTTGGAGCACCTTGTTAAGCTTGCTATTTGACGCAACCCAACATTTTGGAAATAGTCAAATGTCATGTGCATGAATATGAAAAGTAATGCAAAAAGGTGAGCAAGTTTGCGGCCACCATAAAATGTCAGATTAGATGCAAATTCCCCACATCATAGAGTCTGCTGAATTTGCAAAGTTGTAGAAGTGGTGAATAGACACAAATTCACATATCTACATGACTGTTTGCACTTTGATTACTTACACCTATGGGGAATGTATTAAATGTATTAACGTTAGCAAGACCGCTCTGGGTCTTTCCAACTTTACTGAGAGAAATTTCGGATTGATCTCGCAATATTCCGAGATCTTGAGATCGAGTTTCTTGATCCCAAGTTTTCAAACTTTTCAATGGAAATGTAGCCACGCTGCTATGTTAAGTATGGCCACCTTTCCATGGAAAAAAAATTTGAGAAACTCAGAAATCTCGCGAGATCATTTCGCTCAGTAAAGTCGGAGAGACCAGCAGTCTTTTCCGCCTTTAATAAATTTCTTAGGGTATCGTCGTACAAATGCTATAAAATTATTATTTTTTTTAAATTAAATCTCTTTTACCTCTAGTTGATATCCACAGACCCTTGTTCTTACTTACCCAGATTAGTACACCAGGCCAAGGCCCAGACCCTAACATTTAGGCAAACAATGGAGGAATATGTTGGCACTTAAAAGGATCAGTAACACCTAAAAATACCAAATTACCATTTGGGTTAGCATGGCAATTATTCAAATACTGCACTTTTAAAATGTCTTTTAAGTTAAATTCATGAATATTATTGTTTTCTGTCTGTTCTTATCTTTACTGATAACAGCCGTTGCTAAACAGATCTAACCTAGTCCCTTGTTTTTTAAGGGGGCTTCAGTTAATACATATACAGGAAGTGTACCCTAAAGCCCTATTTTTAATGATAAATAGCAATATATCTTACTTTATAGAGGTAATTTATAATTTCTGGAAGCACAGGTTAAATGTATAGAAACTATAAATCCACTTAGGGAATTTTTATTTTTTGGTGTCACTGTTCTTTTAAAATTGAACACTGTACTGTATATCCTTACACAATGACTTCTGAGATGGCAAGAAGTCTTACAGCAGTTCTATAGCATATCTTTGTGTCTTCATTTTCAACATAACTATTACCAATATTTGATAGTACACATAGATTTTCCTCTCCTTGTTCTATTTGGGTATTTGTATGTTGTTTACTCTCTGTTATCCATTCTATGGCATGGAGGTATTGTGCGGTTTGGTTGTATATGGCTATGTCTGGTAGATTAAGTCCTCCTCTGGAGCGTGGCTGAGTCAAGTTTTCCCAAGCTATACAGGATTTTTTGTTATTCCATATGAATTTTTGTATGTGTTTCCTTATTTGTCTATTGTCTGGTTTAGGAGAATTGGTAGTGTTTGTAATTTTATTTTTAATTTTAATTAAGTGAACTCTGCCTAGGAAATAAACATTAAGGGATTTCCAGCTCTTGAGTTCTTTCTTGATTTCCGTTAGTATTGGTGGGATATTTTCTTGGTATAGTTGAGTGATGTCATTTGGCACTTTTATTCCTAGATATTTTATGGAGTTTGTTGCCTGTTGATATGGAAAATTATGTCCCAGTTTTTCTGGTATTGATGGGTGTAAGGATAAGGCAGTTATATTTTACCTTTTATTCATAAAAATTGCATTTCAATTCATCTGTTAATCATATAAAAACAGATTCATCATTTTCAGCATTGCTGAAAGTTAAAAGCATTAAAATATTGTAAATATGTCATTTACATCAATGAAAAATATGTTTGTAGCTTTTAAATTGCCCATTCTGGCTCTTTGGCATTCATAATTCTCTAGGTCAAAAATACATCGAAGTGCTCTGGGAGATCTGAAGTAAAAGCGCAAACAGACACCACATTTTTTTTAAGGAAAATGCGTTTTCTTTTTTACAAAATGTTTTTGTCAGTAATTGGCTTGCTTAATAGCAGCCAAATTGAGGGTTTTGTCAAATGTCTTTGTTGTTAAGTGACTGTCAAAGACTAGCAAAAACCCCAGTCTAACAGCCTATTCCAACAGCTGCAACTGTTAATAAATATTGTTAAACCTCTACTAGAGGTCACACTTTAGCTGCTCCTCTGTAAACCTAACAAATCTATCATATCAGATAAAATAAACACATTTCTAATGATTTCCAGTGAAGTAAATGCAGGTTATTCTGAATTAATTCTTGGTAACATATTCTTTATATCACCCTGGCTTCTCTTACATTACAATGAGTAGTATGTAATTTCTCCATTCAGTAAGGCTGCCACTTAATGGAGAATGAGTGTAGTACAAATCACACAAGATGGGTGTCAGGAGTTTGTTATCAAAACATAAACAAAGAGATATTTTTATTACCATATAAATGGTCCCTTTTAACTATATGAAAAAGGAGCATCTATGGTAGCCCAGTGTCATGTGTCGAAAATGCAGGCTTTTCACTGATTCCTCATCTCATTAAATTTACTACAATCTATGTGATATTTATCTTCATCTGCCTGATATGTTCCACCAAAATCTTACACTATACACTTTTGTTCTCTTGTGTACTTGATAGTAGCAAGAGCCTTGCCTTGTAATTACTGTAGTGTTAACCCTGCCTATTCACCTTATGCTTTATATGAGATGAAAGACTAACCATACCAGTAGGCGGGACTGCTGGAATGGCTTCTGGCAGGCTCTACTATTGATATTTTTAGTGGCTGACCTGGTTACACAGTGGCTGCCTTGCAGTGTTAATTCCTAAATGTATTGCCCCTCATGCCGCAATCTGCATAATGATTGTATGTACTTCATCTACTTGGATGGATATTGTTTGATTGCATTAAGTTGCATTCAAAATACAAAAACACACCAGATATTGTTTGGTTCCAGCCAGCATTACAAAAGAGGGATGTGATGTTCACAAATTCCCAGGCAGCTAGGCCATGACCACCTCAACCCCTATAGTAGGGCAGTGTGCCCCTGGCACCCCCCCCAAATCACAGTAAGTGAATAATTTTTGCGTTATTGCTCGGCTCAGGAAGGGTGGCTGCTGCAGGAGGAGGGGTCTCTAGTGTTGATTCTGCTCCAGGGCCCTCTCTCCTGTAATTCCAACCTTGGCTCTAGCTATCATTACATGAATGTGTGCATGTGTGCCTGTTAGAAATTAGATCTAGGGGTAAATGCTAATGTAGATTAGATATGAGTAGTTTGTATTTGTATAAATCCAACAAATCCAGTTCGAGAAAGGTTTAAATCTTGTCTGATTAAACCATAATAGATACAAACAGATATAACCCAAACATAAACTAAACATAAGGTTTGGGTTTTTAATGTTACTGAACTAGAAAATTTGAATACAAACCAACAGCTAGCAACTAAAGTTTCCAGAACAGCCAAATCACTAGCAATAAAATATCTAAAGAGCCAAATTAGCAACAAAGTATCCAAAACATCCAGAAGCTACCTAAGCACACACAGCTGAAAAACCAAATCAATAGCAAAAATAGATGAACCCCCTTCATTTAGAGCAGCGGTTCTCAACCTGTAGGTCGTGACCCTGGCTGGGGTCACGTGGCCATCCCACAGAGGTCGAGAACCACTGCGGTACCCGGAAGCAGCCGCAGGACCTTGTGATGTTGGGCGAAAATGTCACCACGTGACACACGTACGTGATGACGTTTCGCCTGAACGTCACCATGTGACGCGCGTACATGATGACGTTTGGCGGAAACGTCATCACGCCGTGCGCGGTGATGTCAGCGCCGGGGGTCGTGACCCACAAAAGGTTGAGAACTGCTGATTTAGAGTAATGCAGCAGAACAAGAATTTCCTAGTAAATTTGTCTGTTTGTCACCATTATATTAAGGCATTTTGATATATTAATTTTATTAATATCACACCTTTAATTTATAGCCATTTGCTACTATTTCTCCTCTCTTTCTTCCTCTTCTGCAGCTCAGTTTGGAATCTTAAGCAACAAATTTGACTGCACACTTGAGACTAATGAGCAACCAATCAGAATCTAGCAGATGTGCAACCTCACAAAGTAAAGTTATACTTTTACTCCCACTTTATTTGTTGGAAAAAGTAGTAATCCTATTTCTTTTATCAAATCTTGACTACCCATGAAGTGATGAGGATTTCTTGCCTCCTAACTTTTACCATTATCTGTACCAGACAAAAAGCATCAAAATCTAAAATCCACAGAACACAAGTAAATTCTTTTATTTATCTTGTCGCAGCTGTAGGCCAAACATTCACAGAAAGGGCTAACAAATCTCTAACAGAACATTTACTGCAATTAGCCAAAAACAATTCTGTGTCTGTCAGACTTACTGCTTTTCGGCAACATCCCAATAGCTCTAAGTATTTATTGATTTTAACTAAAGAATGAAAAGGTATTGACCATAAAATACTGTTTCCTTTTAAATTTGACTTTGCTCTTTCTATAAAAGTAGCAGGTAGGTTTTAGTAAAGGTCAGGACAGGAATTCAGATTTATTTCCTTGATATAGAAAACTAATATTATCTTTTGTATATTGGGTGTAGCCTTTAATAACAGTGGAACATTTTACTAGGAAATATTAAATATCGCTTGTGTGCCAAAGATTATACATATATTTATATATTTTTATGGATATATATATATATATATATATGAATTAATGTTTCTGTGTATCAATTTACCACAAAATGTCACAATCAGTATGTGTAAGCTTTTCTTACCTACATGCACACACTAACACGCATGCACACACTAACACACATGCACACACTCATACATGCACACACTAACACACATGCACACACTCATACATGCACACACTAACACACATGCACACACTAACACACATGCACACATTCACACACATGCTCTCATACATGCACACACTCAGACACATGCACACACTCACATATACACTTACATAATGACACATACAATCTCTCACTCATACATACTTATAGAAGAACTCACTCATGCTGCAGTGAAGCATACCTTCTTGCCTTTCTGACACACTTACTTCCACTGTGCTCTTCCTTACAGCATAATCACAGCGCATTGCATTAGGATTACACAGTGGCATTCTAACATCAGAACTAGCCATTTTTAACTTGTCTATAACTGAAAACTACAGTCATGGCCAAAAGTTTTGAGAATGACACAAATATCATATTTTCACATGATCTGCTGCCCTCTGGTTTTTATGTGTGTTTGTCAGATGTTTTTATCACATACAGAAATAAAATTGCAATCATATTATGAGTAACAAAAGCTTTTATTGACAGTTAGAATGAGTTAATGCAGCAAGTTAATATTTGCAGTGTTGACCCTTCTTCTTCAGGACCTCTGCAATTCTCCCTGGCATGCTCTCAATCAACTTATGGACCAAATCCTGACTGATAGCAGTCCATTCTTGCACAATCAATGCTTGCATTTTGTCAGAATTTGTAGGTTTTTGTTTGTCCACCCGTCTCTTGATGATTGAATACAAGTTCTCAATGGGATTAAGATCTGGGGAGTTTCCAGGCCATGGACCCAAAATTTTTATGTTTTGTTGCCTGAGACATTTAGTTATCACCTTTGCTTTATGGCAAGGTGCTCCATTATGCTGGAAAAGGCATTGTTGCTCACCAAACTGCTCTTGGATGGTTGGGAGAAGTTGCTCTCGGAGGACATTCTGGTACCATTCTTTATTCATGGCTGTGTTTTTAGGCAAGACTGTGAGAGAGCCGATTCCCTTGGCTGAGAAGCAACCCCACACAAGAATGGTTTCAGGATGCTTTACAGTTGGCATGAGACAAGACTGGTGGTAGCGCTCACCTCGTCTTCTCTGAACAAGCTGTTTTCCAGATGTCCCAAACAATCAGAAAAGGGATTCATCAGATAAAATGACTGTCACAGCACTGAGTAGTGGACCCTCTTTACCACTGCGAAAGTTGACACAGGTTCGTCTGAGGTGCGGAGTCTAGGGAGTCTCTGGTCTTCACCTTTAACCCCCGCAAGGGGGTACTGGGCTTTGCAGCGGGAGACTCCCAGGTCGCGGCCCTCAGACTCACCCTTCGCAGGTGGCAGCTGGAAAGGACTAGAGCAGACGTAGGATTTGAAACAGGCTATGCACAATACTGGAGACTGGTAACGACTTTAATCAACACAGGAATACCAGAGACTGGATACAAACTGCAATAATGCAGAACAGTGGGAATGCTGGAGAAGCACAAGAACGGGTTAATGGTTGAAGCAACACAGGAACAGGTTAATGG
>WMED01006116.1:0-18803 GCA_019650415.1 Pipa parva | reverse complement strand
ACTCCGAAGTGAGGCAAACAGTACGCAGCTCACTTCGGAGCTTAGTGAATTACCCCCCAAGACTGGAATCCCTTTAAAGTGTTCGCTGATGTCCACATGCAGGACATCAGCCAGTGCATAACAGTCTGTGCGAGCTGAGGCGAAGCATCGCTAGGTGAATTCGCACCTTTGCTGAATTACCCCCTAGGAGCCAGAAGTCAATCTCAGTCACTTATTGCCCTTTTGTCAGAGTTTTAACACATCCAGTAAGGTCCAGCATTTAGAAACAACAATCAGGAGCTACATCCATGGAACAACCATTCTTTTCATTCATTGGCCATCGGACTTCCTATGCAAGTTCTCAAAATCTTTATTTTTGTTGGGGTGTGTGACAGCCAGAAATATTCTATCTCTTCTCAAAATTCTGGGTATGGCCTAAAGGGGATTTAAAGCAAGTTACACAGAATCTGGTTAAAAGACCACATTTGCTGATATCTCTCTTTATTTTCCATTTTGAAATAAAAATATATGTCTTCATGACCCCATTAGAGCTGTTGACCACCTTTTTCAACTGTCATGGGCTATGGCTGTCCCTCTATCAGTGTTACATGAGATGATTCTACAGACAAACAGCAGCTTTACCATCTTGTTATAGGAGACAAATGTGCCTTCAGATGAGAAGGTTAAAAGAAGACAACTTGTTTTTATAGTTAAAGACTTGATTTCCCTATCCTCAAAAGTATAGCCGCAATGAGGCTTTGTGATGAGGTTTGCCACACACAGAGATGAGAATTCTATTCACTTCTCACTCTTAGCCTAAGGCCTATTCTTATAAAGCATTTCATCCTATTTCCTACTAATTGAAAATTCTTACTTTCTTATCACAAATAAAGAAGACATTGACTGGGAGTGGACCCAATATGGAGCTTATTTTCCAACTTCTTCCATACTAGCTTTTGCAAATAAGACATGGGCAGCTTTAATATTAACCCAGTCTGTTTTTGCTATGAAGGATTCGAATAAAAGCAAAAACAGGAATGTTGGTTCTTTAAATTAATACTCTGTGATAGGATCAGTTATAGGATCAACTATGTAGCAATGCAACACAATGAACTAGGATAACTCTAGATAAGAAAGTATATTTGCATGATTCTGTTAACACATTCAGATATGTTTAAAGGTTGAGTTCAAATGACAGAATCTGCTAAAATAATAGTTAGAAAAAATCAGTCCTGCTGCAAATATAGATTATTTTGTATTATTTAATTAAACTGGATCCTGAATAACATGGTTCTTACCACAGCCAACAGACACATGCTACACTAGCAAACAAGCCCGCAAATATTCTAAAAGATCAGAAGAACATAAGGAGAATAAAGAACCTGAATAAAGCATACCTTTACCCTAAGGCAGTGATGCCCAACCTTTTTCTGCCTGGGGGCCATATAAATTTCTGACACGCGTATCACTGGCAGCTTCAAAGTTGCAACTTGTAAAGTTGCGACTGCGACAAATTTTAAAGTTACAACTGTGACAATTTTAAATAGTAAAGTTACGACTGTGACAATATTCTCATTATAAAGTCGAGACTGCGACAGTAGCAGTCTATTGTGACTTTTTTTAGCTGCCAAATCCACACTTATATGCAATTATTTGGACTTTGGAATTGGCCGGATAGCACCACATCATGGACCGGATATGGCCTGTGGGCTGTACATTGGGCATCACTGCCCTAAAGGATACTAAGGAGACCCCATTAGAAATAACATAATAGAAGATTAGTTGCTGTGAGTATGGTAGTTATAAACAAACAAAAAAAGATGGCACTGTGCAAATTGCAGAAGTCATCATAAATGTGGTGCAGATAATCCACAAAACATAAAAACATCCACAAAATATCCACAAAAGCCAGAAAATACAGAACAAAAGATGGATTATGTAAGGCTTGCACTCCCAGACTTCACAGAGCTTTGAACTGACCTAAATCTGCACAGATACATTTATAAACACCCTGAAGCACATGAGCAAGAAAACATATGTGACCGCTCCACTTAACAAAACTACAAATTTATTCAATACATTAAATATATTAAAATAACCCTATAAAAAATCAAGAAGGTACTGCTGTCCTCTGTAATCCCAAATGGACCCAACCACTTGACACCAGTTTCAGCTCAAACCAAACAGCAGGTCACATAGATTTATATGCCCCCTTTTGCACTGGTAACAATGTACTTGAGGGATGATTCTTACAGTTCATGATGTGAATGTTTTCCATATAAGTCATGTCAATTCAAAGCTGTGTAGAAACAAGCTCAACTATGCTCAGCAAACCACTCCTTAAATTGGACATTCAACTTGAGCACATTTCACTCAGGCAACTCTAATCTTCATCTGGGTGATTAATACTTCACACCTGCTAAATCCTTATATATTCTCTACAGGTAACCCCTGAAAAAGCATATTCATTTGGGGATTACTGCAGGACTGCAGGTACCACCCCAATGCATGATCTTTAATTATCTGGAAAGGAAATATTGTTCGAGGATGTTTTCCCGACTTTATTATTTATGTACTTTATACTACGGTAAGAACTGTGTTTGTAATGGAGTATGTTAGTTGCATCAGAGTAGAAAGGATTACTCAGCAGATAACCAAACCAAGGAATAAATATTCCTTTTTAGTGTTGGAAGTGCACATTATCATTCAAGTTGTGGTTGTCAGTGGTCAGTCTAGGGCCCTCCATAGAGAAGTGAATTTAGATTAAGCATTTAATTCTGTTGAAACACATTCTGTTTTCCACTTAGCAGAAATTCCTTGTTGCTTGAAATATTAAGGCCTTGTAATATGGATTGTTACCAGATTGTATGAGATTTAATTAGCATTGACTTGTGCAACCAAGTTTTATCATGGCCTATAACTGTGGCTTTTCTTTACTTATCATTGCTAAAGCTTGTGGATATTAATCCAAAGTTTAGCAGCTATTTCTTCTCAGTGTAAATCAATGTTAATATTAGATCCAAGGGATTTACACCAATTTCACACACTTCCTTAATTTCTGCAATAAATTTGCACTATAGTCTCTTCTCTACATATGTGAAGATCTTTTTTATTTTTAGAAGCACAACTGTTCTTTAACTAGAGTGACAGCAGAGAATGTAATCTTGAAGACTTTCCAACTTAAAACTGGCATTGTCAATTATAGATATCAAGTCGTAAGTAAAAAAAAAAAAATAAAATATTCTGAATTATATAAATATATAATGTCTATCTAGCAGATATAAGTTATTCATCAAAGTCCAAATTCACTTTGCATAGTGTCTCTGCATCTGTTCATGTCAATACGATTAGAGAGCTCCGAATTCACTTCTCCTTATTCATAAAAGCATTGAAGAGCGACAGACACTGTCGCATGCGTTATGCATCATAGTCAGTCGCACAATAGTAGGATGAGAAGTCATGCAGAGTGAGGAGAATTCCTCCAGTGAAGGGCAGTGACATCAGTCTCATCATATCCCACTAACTGTGTATAAGTGAATAATACTTATTTTATACGTCACCTTTTGCCTAGTTCATGTTTAATAGACTAATTTAGTCGCAGTAGCCTTTGTTACTTTTGAATGAATTATTGCTTTATGCAAAACTGGAGCCCGCACATCAAACCCCTCAATTCGCCACTATTGAGTAGGTAAGGCAAACAGGTGAATTCTGAGCAGTACACACTTCAGAATCTGCACCTTTGACAGACTCCGTCACATGCTGAATATCCACATTACCTGTGCACACGCATACAAATTGATGCAAAGGGCTCTGGAAGTCCTGACTGGTGTAAGCATCAGAATTGGTTGCAAATTTGTCACATGACAGAGATTGTTGAATAAGCGGAGTTGGAGAAGTCGGGAATGGATGTGAATATGGGCATATACGTGACTGTTCGGACTTTGATGAATAACCCCCATAACCTTAGTATAATTACTTTAATTACAAATGTGTTTTTAAATAAGGTCCACTTAAGTAATTAAAAACATGAGAACAGGTAGACCAAATTGTACATATTGTAAGTAATTCTGACTGATGCATTTACTCTGATTGCTTTCTGGTCTGAAGTTTAGGAACTTCCCTTTTACGCTTAGATCAAGGCCTCCTGGTTTACCAAACCCACAAAATAAAGTTAATTATAGGTAAAAAAAGGTAAAGTTAAAGATAAATTCGTACAGTTTTAGGGGGTTTTTCACTAAATTCTAAATTGTTGCATATAGGTGTGAATTCGCCAGCTAAAGACAGATAGACTGCTACTATTGCAATCATGTCTTTATAATGAGAATATTCTAGGCGTCGCAACTTTACTGTGGAAAACTGCCGCAGTCACAACTTTTAAAAATTGTCGAGGTCGAAACTTTACAATGAGGAAATTGTCATGGTGGCGGATTTGTTATGGGAATCCGCTGTTTGAGAATTTGACAGTCAAATTCGCACCTTAATGAATAACCCCCCTGTGTTCACTAAAATAACAAGCTTAAATCTCTTTAAGTGATGTCTTTAGTTGGAGTCAAGAACATTAACATTTAAGCAGCTTATATTTTTGAGAAAAAAGACAATTGTACAATTGTCTTATTCATTTCACACAGATTACACATAAAAAAATAACATATATATTTAAATATATGTACACCAATAGTCATGATGTATACCTTTCAAGCTGCATATATTTCCATGCATACTTGTTAATATAATTTAATTACGTAGCCATATTTCAGGACCATGTTGTATGCATTACTATATGCATAAGTGATTGGTATTCACAAACAATATTACCAATCTCTCCCCTCCTTTCCCTGAATAAAATATGCATGTATTGAAAGAACTTAAAAAAAACTTAGATAACCTCTTAAATAAAACAACGGTGCAGGGTTGTAGAGGGCCTTTTGATCTATGGTATAAACAAATTACCAACTCACTCCGTTCAAAGGACCATTAAATCAAAAAAAAAAAAAAGAATTGGCTATTTGGATTGCCATGGCAGCTATTCTTAGGTAGTTACCATACAAATGTTCTTTTACCAGCTGAATTATTTATTTTTATTGCTTTGATTTCACTTACTCTTTCTGCTTACTGCAGTCACCTTCTATAATTTGGGCTTTCCAAGGTAGTTTTTGAATATATACTATTTGAATTTTCAAAATCACATATAGAGTAGGGTTGTGTTTACAGAAAAAAAAAACCAACCAGCCGAGAGAAAAAAAAAAAAACAACAAAAAATTAATAAAAAATCAGGTATTTGACTTCAACAAGAACACTTTAAAAGCACTGTTCAGGAATAACTTCCATGTCTATTCAACCCGGACCTTTATTTTTCTGACAAAATTGTTCCTCTATCAATAGATGACACAAATTCATATACATTAAAGTAGGAGTATTAAGAAAAGTATTCAAAATAATAAATCTTTATTTTAAGTATAACTAACATGTTAATTAATGGACAATTTCCAGTTATGATTTATCTTTAACAAGATGGGTATGACACCCTCTAATCAATCAACCATAGTAATGGAAATAATATGGACTTTTATATTTTTTTTGAAAATGTTATAAGAGTAGAAATGAAGATCTGCTTATTAACTTGTTTGGTAACAACCAAGTTGAGTTTTACTTTGGTTGAAATAGTAATTCTTATCCTAATTCTTCATTAGCTATCCATAAACTGTTCTTTTCAATGAGGTCACTAGAAATTCTAAAGGCTTGAGATATGTTTGCTATAATGGTTCGACGAAAGCTCTTTCATATACAATACCAAAGACATTTCAGTAAATAATTTATTTGCATCTTATGCATTTAAATGTCATAAATGATAGTTTGTTGCTGATGCCTTTTTGTTTTATCCGTATCAGGTGCACAATTCATGTTTCAGGCTGACTAGAAGAAAGAAAATTTGCCTATTGATTGACATTATCAAGCAGTCAGAAAGACACTTCAGCAGGTGAACTGCATTATTTTTCCTGATGATGGCTGAGAAAAAAAGAATGTGATCTGGCTTTTAAAAGTAGTGAAAGAACACAGGAAAGTAATGCATTAAAAAAAAAATGTCTGCAAACCTTAATGGCGTTAGATCAATATTATTACTATCTCAGGTAAAATAGAAACACATGTATTATTAAGACCCTGCTGAAATGGTTGAGGCTTAAGGACATTATGAAAGTAAGAATATTATGCAGATCATCATTACTGTAAAGTATTAATGGAGTCTGTGTGAGCCAAGATAGTGCCAATTTCTTTTCTCGCTTTTAAAGTGGGGTGAGTTAGGGTGGGACATTAATAAAACATATAACAACAAAAGAAAAAAGTGATTAGAGGCATCAACATATTTCACAGTGAGCCTTTGGAGACTTGTACTTGCTTTGCAATCTACCACATGTTTTACTCTAATTAAAGTATGGCTGGATGTAACACAGATAATGGAAGATATGCTTAATGCAGACGAAGAACACCAAGGTAAATTTGTTTTTAAGATTCAAAGTGAACTAATATAATAGCGTGATACTGTTAAGGTTAAGATCAAATATACCCAAGAGCCAGCACCTAAAGTCATCCAACCTAATAAACTGTATATTCATACATTGTAAAATGCTACTACTGATTGCGAACTATTGGAGCTGATTTATAAACATGGAGATTTTAAAAAAATGTAATTACTAATGTGGTTTACATGTTTGTGTTGTTTTTCTGCAGACTAAAAGGACAAAACTACTTTTCAATAATGACATATGACCTCACCTTAATCTTGCAAGGACCTTGAAGATTAGAATCCTAAATATCTTTATTTTTATTATTATTTATTCATTTTTTTATAGCACTACTACTAGCGCTTTACAGAGATTCATCATTCACTTCAGTCCCTTCCCCGGGAAGCTTACAATCTAGTTTCCCTATTTAATCACAGACACAGATGTATGTTTTTGGATTGTGGGAGGAAACCCAAGCAAGTGTGGCGAGAACATACAGGGTGGAATTCACCATTGTGCGAAGTGAGCTCCAAATCCTTCAGCTCACTTCACACACACTGTTATGTCTGCACACTCGACTCTGATGTCCTGCACACTCGAGTCGCCTCGCTAAGACTGGAATTCCTTTAAAGCATTTGCTGATGTCCGCGTGCAGGACATCAGCAAACACATATCAGTCTGTGCGAAGTGAGCCGAAGGATTCAGAGCTCACTTCGCATAATTTTGAATTCCCCCCACAAACTCCAGGCAGATGAAGTCCAGGGTGGAATTGAACCCAGGACCCAGCACTGCAACAGCAATAAACACTGAGCCACTGCAGTGCCTATTTTCTTCCATGTGATTGCTTTTAACAATGCATAATAACAGCATACTATTAAAAGGAAAAGTGTAGTGATTTTTATTTTTTCTATTTTTATATTGAACTGGAGATTCTTTTTAAATTAAAAATATCATTTACGCATCTATTCACATTTTTTTCCACACAGCATGCTAGCTAAATGTTTTCTTTTCACATTATACTAAGGTGTTGTAAAACAAATGTGTGCATCTCCACTTACATTATACAAAAGAAATGCTAACCCAGTTTTTGTACGACTTATAAAAGGAAATAAGTCAAATAGACCTCCTTTTAAAATCAAAACAAAAGGGTGTCACATGCTAATTGATTTACTGCAAACAGCAAGGGAACTCTTAATAGTAATGTCTTAGTTGAGCTAAAGAAGATCCGGAAAGTAATACATGTCTGAAATATATATTCTTTGCAGTCTCAGATCGTTTTACATAAAAACCTGTGAGCATGAATATATTAAGAAGGATTTTCTGCATTTTACATAGAACAAAATCAACTTGAGACAGGCAAGAGGTTTTGGTCATGACCTTGAGTATTAAGTGAAATTTTTTAATCATAAGTAAGTAAAAGGTATGAGTGGAATACTGATCCTCTAGTTGTTAACTCTTTACCTAGAATCCGATCATCTCCAGAATCCCAATAAATCAATAAAACTCTGATTTTGAATGTTTTATATCTATTTTCTGCTGTAAGTATGGAAATCCAGTTGGAACTTCATCCAAAAAAGCAATCACATATAAGAATAGCAGCCACAGTAAGTCTGCATTATAAAGGAATCATTTATACAGTTTAGTTTTCATAATCTATTGGTCACATATGTCAGATGATTCGACTACTGTGAACTAATAAACCATATATTAAATAGGGGAGAATTTCCAAGTTGGGAAAAATTTAGTAAAAATCATTTCATCAAGTTCATTTTTCATTTGTTATCATATTTTAATCATTTTAACCATTTTTCCTTTACTGCTGATTATTTTACCTATAAGTTTTTGACATCCACAAATATCTGTACAATTTTCTCTTAACAATCTAAAGATACTTAAAAACAGCCATTAAATATTACTTATTATGGGACAGTTTTGAGGTGTAATTAACAATCTTTTAATTATAAGTTAACAATAAGTTAATAATATGTTAACAATAAGTTTTAAAATAGTAAAGAAATCTTTTTTTCTTTAAGTTTAATGAGTTAAGATAACTCACGATGAGAAAGCACATTCGCATGAAGTCATAAAGAAAATGTTAGAATATCAAAATATGTGTCTGAATCTGTTGTCAAACATGTCAGCTTTACCAGTTTTATACTTGAGTACATTACATGCTCTGGTGAAAATAAGCATTGACTAATTAAGGTTAGAGAATCCATTGATAAAATTTGACACTGACCAATACAGGTGATGCCACAGACTGGAAATATTTTATATGAGAAAACAAATGACCAAATCACAATTACTGAATAATTTTTCCCCATGCAGAAAGCTCTAACTTTTGGTTTGTTCTTTCAAAAGATAAACTCATTTATTTTCTTGTTTTTCTTACGGCTGTTTCCTAGATATCTACAGTACAACTAAGCATACATAATATTCATAAACATGTATATATGCAGGCAGAGCAAGCTTTAAATAAGTGCATTGTACAGGAAGCCACACCCTTTTTTTCCAGATAAATCTGCGGAGTACATAAATATGGCTAACTTGTAGTGGGAGAAACATTAATGGTAATTAATGCCATATGAAGAGAATTGCACTACAGTTGTTTCTTTAATCATTTTAAATACATTAGTGGGATCCATTTTTTTAAATTGGCTATGAAAGCTTATGTAAACTTAAAAAAAAAAAGTTCTGTTGGAAATATATGAGATATAATGAAAATTCTTCATTTTATTTTGTATCACATGAAAACTGTTGCTTTTTAGTATATAGAAACTGAATTTAGATTCAGAATGTAATTCAACATGTTGACACAAATTCTGTTTTCCTCTTAGCAGAAATTCCTTGTTTCTTTAAATATTAAGGCTTTGTAAGATGGATGATTACCAGATGGTTTGAGCTTTAATTAGCGTTGACTTGTGCTACCAAGTTTTATCTTGGCCTTTAAATGTGCCTTCTCTTTACTTATTGTTACCCTGTAGTTATTAATCCAGAGTTTAAAAGTTATTTCTTTGTCAAGCTGTTCATTAATATTCTCTGACCTCTCTGATTCTACAAATGTGAAAGGATGTGAAGCCTGATGGACCAGCAGAAGGCGAATGCCTGCTTAATGCCCCTGAAACAGCTTTGTAAAATATGCATTTAAACACACAGATTGTTTATGGATTAAAATGCATAGCAAGTTGAATTCTTTATTAGCATAGAACTTTTTTTTTAGTATACTACAAATGGTTCAAATAAAATGAGCTAAAATTTATACTCTCCACGCATAATTAAAAATACATTGAAATGTTAATTTGGCATTAGTCTGTAATAATATAATTAGTCTATAATAATAATTATATGACCAAGTTGATTACAGGATATATTTTGAGAATCCATAAAAGCTTAAACATTCTGGAAACGCTAACAATCAAAATGCTAGGAGTGGCCTGGCTACTTACATATGTTTTTGCATTTGTGTTCACACTTCAGGTTGATAAAGGGCTGCTGCCCAAAACATGTCAGTCACTAACTATATCAAAGTAAAAGTCAATGGTTTAATCCACCATTCAGTGTGCTGCTTTTTCCTAACCTATTTGCTTACAGTTTGTATATTGTATTGGAACGGGAGTACTGGAATTAGTATTCACAATTAAGAAATAGCCAACAGCAGACTGCCTCATGTACTACTGGCCTAAAAAGTATATTAAATTTAGGGCAAATCCACATGTTGTCGAATTTTTAGAGTGGAATGTCAAGAGTTTTTAAAAAAGAGTCTTTTTCACTTTCTTTTCTATTTAGCGTACTTTAAAACTGGAAGGTTGGTCATTTTTAACAAAAGCAATTAAGGGCAAAATTGAATAAAATCCAAAATATCGCTACCATGATATCAAATAAATTTGACTAATACCGAACAATTTTTGCCGATATCGTGATATCAATTTTACCGATATCGTGATATTGAATGGTTTTACTAATATCACTATATTGATTTTACCGATATCATGATATTGAACAATGTTACTAATATCGCGATATTGATTTAACGGATATTGCAATATTGGATTTTTTCCAATATCAAAAATTCCATATTGCAGTATCTAAAAACTTTTCAATCTGTTTATTTCTATGGAAAATCCATAATATCAATGGAAAGATTCAATATCGCGACATCAAATTTTCGATATCGCAATATTGAAAAATAGATTCTGATTTTTCGATCATTTTTTATTTTTTTTTTCTATTTTTGTTTTTTATTCAAAAAGTCAAAAACGGCCTTTTTGACATTAATAATATTCACTAAGGTGCGAATTCGACTGTCAAATTCTCAAACAGCAGATTCCCATAGCAAATCCGTGACAACTTCAACATTTTTCGCCATTGTAGTCATGAAAAATTTTAAAGTTAAGTTTGCGATAATTTTCCCATAATAAAGTCGCAGCTGCGACAATATTCTCATTATAAAGACACAATTGTGACAGTGTCAGTCTATTACAAATGACTTTAGCTGTTGAATTCTTACCTATACACAGCAATTCGGACTTTAGTGAATATCCCACTATATAGTGTTAGAATGCTGCTTAGTTAATCCTGTCCCAAAATGTACAATGTAGCCAGAGCAGCTACATCTGTGCACATAGCTTACTTACGTGTATAGTAGAGATAGCTGAAAAAAATTGCAAAAAGTAACAAAGATATTATTTATATCTCTACAAGTTACTTAAACAATGCTGTTTATAAAACTTAGGCTTTGTTAACATTTCCATGAGGAGCTAATTACTAATGTGGTAATAGGTAGTGATAATGAAAATTAGCAGAGGGTTGAATGTTAACTAAAGAGAAAATGTAAGGAAGAGTTTTGAGGTAATAACGCTCATTATCTTAAATAATTGTGATGTGATATGCACATTTGTAATAAAAATTGTGATATATTTTTCACAGCTAATCATCATTATTATTATGTCACAAATACAAAAGGTCAGGCAAACAGGAAAATAAGATATATTTTACCTAATTATGATTGATCAAACTTATTTCATTTTAGCATTTGTCACCATATTTTACTGATCTTGCCACACTACTTCATCACTTTATTTTCACACAGGTTTTCCTGCTCTTTTCACAGTTTAATGGTTTCATCACATTTCTTTCAAACTGATTTAATGGGATTTCCTTAGTAGAATTTACTAGTACACCTCTATACACGTGCCATGGATGCACCTCTATACACGTGCCACGGATGCACCTCTATACACGTGCCATGGATGCACCTCTATACACGTGCCATGGATGCACCTCTATACACGTGCCATGGATGCAACTCTATACATGTACCATGGATGCACCTCTATACACGTGCCATGGATGCACCTCTATACATGTACCATGGATGTCCATGCAAACACTTGCGGTGCAATATACTGAATATACTGAATAATAAGAAGACTTTGTTCAAAGCCACTATCACAAAGCACAGAAAAACTAAGCTGAACCCCATTCAATTCAAAGGCAAAAATTAAATAAGAAAATAACTCAATAATACCAATGTCATTTACATTAAGATAACTTACATGTTGGATAAATTACCATTCAATACTAGATGGGACACTCTGTTCTATGCAGTTCCATCATCCATACAATTGTTCAGTCATTAAAAGCACAATTCAAAATAAATAAAAAACGAATACATCCAAGCATATTCTATATAATATTATAACGCAGATACTATTGCATACAAGATGCTACTTTCACAGCAGCATAAACGAGTGACTTTTTCGAAGAAGGAATGATTAGCATTTTGATCTTGACAAGCACTTCACTGTCTAAACAGTAATTCCTAAGTGACTATTGTCACCATGGCACATTGAAGCTTTTAATGTTTATGTTGTTTGGAAGGCCCCTTTCAAGCACTCTATCATACTTAACCTTGATAAATACAAATGAATTCTTAGGAAAATTATTTTGTATTTACTTTAGTTTTGGGGGGGAAAAAATTATTTTGATTGCTGCTTTTTCTAAAGCATTTAACAGCTTTATTTGTTTGCTTTAAAAACAATAAGGCACGCATCATAATGTTTATTTTTATATAAACACGTGAAATCAGCACAGGCTTCAGGAGAAAAACAAAATTGCTGACAAAAAATCTAATTAATAACTACACTAGCTCATTAAAATAGTGGGCATAGATAGTAAAAAAAATCAACTCTCCAATGATATTTTAAAATCACCTGGAATATACAGTATATGTACTTGGGCATACAATCATTAGGCAGATTTGTGTGATGTTTGCTTACCCAATCACATCATTTTTTTGCATCTGGAGATATGCAATCTGCCAAAAATAACATAATAATATCAATAAGCAGACTGAAATTATCATCCTGACAGATCAATAAAGTAAATATATTTACTAAGAGTCAACTGAATATTTTTAATGGTTCAGATGATTTCTTTGGCTCCAATAGGAAAATATGTAAACAATTCTGCTTATGTGAAGCCTATTTAAAACTTTATTTTCTGGTAGCCGGTGTCCAATTAATTTACTTTGTAAGCAAATATACGGCCAAATTTGATCATCTACCCCCTATCCCTTCACTGATGCTTGAATTTATTAACAAATTACCAAACATTGATGATCCAGCATAGGCACGAGCCTCCACTGATGTGAGAATCAAATTCTTTCTTTGACCACCGCTTTCAACGGGACAGGTATAGGCCAAATTTGAAATTTTCAATAAGATAAATACTGCCATTATATGAATGGGAAGCTCAGTGTTTTTAATTATTAAAGATGAAAATACAATGAGTTAACTATTTACATAGATATGATTAATTTAGTATAAAGACCATTTCCATTAATAATAAAAATTATTCAATTAATAATTAAGTATAAATAAACTAGAGACTTTGCTCTATATAACTGTGGATGAATGCCCTTACACTGGGAAGTAATTTGGAGATTACAATCATTTGCATTTTTCAAAATATTTAGAGATTAAACATAGTATAACATCTTACATTAGTATAACTTCAATTACTTTTTTTGTGTAATTCTAAAGATTATCACTTCAGCCATGGAAGACCAAAAGAGTGTGTATCGGCAAGTAAAAAAATCATGGACCAAATATAAAACAAAAATAAATAATAGTTAGTTTAGATAGGGACAGCACATTAATGATGAACATGGGGAGACAGTTTAGAGGAGTATGACAATGGATAAGGAAATCTCTATATTACAAACAAACACAGAAATATGTAGTAACATGAGTTATTGCAAAATTGGCAATTTAAAGTGTCGTTTTACAAACTCCTATAGTTTAATCAAGTAAAATGCATGAGCTTTGAGGCTTTTGGTGCCTGATGAACATATGATAAAGTTGGTATTGTTCAGACATAGTTCCTTATAATATATCAATATATATGAAAATATAAATATATACTCTTTTGGGGGATAGGATGAAAATAATAGGCGGGGGAGTTTGTCTGTATGCGAGTGTTAAAAAGAGGATATAGTCGTTGTGAATGGGATGCATAAACATTATGGATAGAGCTAAATACTGGCACAGAAAGCAAAAACATGAATAATTGGGGTTTGGTTTAGACCTCTTCAAATAAAAAGTAAGTAAAGGTTAAGCTCCTTATGCAAATGTAAAGAACTACACAGGCTGATACAGCATTGGTGGTAAAGGGATGGTGTTAAATACACTTATATAGATGGACGGGATAAATGGCAAAGGCAGTATAGCAAAGGGAAAAATGACTGGAGTAAACAAAAATTATAGGAATGTTTGTTGAAGCCCCCACTGTGAAAGAATTATTGGACCTTCTAATTTTTAATGATAAAGATCCTAGGAAATACGTCATAACTTGACTTGACAACAGCACAAACCACTTTATTTTGGGTATTCTTTTAGCATTCACAAGTGTTTTTTTGCTGTTTACATTTTACACTTTTATTCAGATCTCTTTTCTCACACAAGAGCCATGCTGAATGAGGTAATTGCAGCTACTGCTATGGACCAATAATTATTAAAATTAATCATTTAGTTTCTTGAGTGGATTAACTTTTCAAGCATTTTTAAAGGGAGCATCGAGCAAACCTTTCAATTGTGAACTTTAAACTAACCAGCCTAACACTGTGTCTGTATGTAGAAAATCAATCACAAATATATTACAGATAAAACCAGAGACTGTTTTTATAGGATGGGTTCACACTGGCAAATTTTACTCTGCATTTTTTTAAAAAGCTCATGGCAAAAAAGGCTGAAAATATGCACATACTGTATGAAAAAACATTGAAAGTCATGGCTATTGGTTGTACAATGACACACTAGCATTTCACAGAGGAGAAACTACGATAGGACGCTTCTTGTTACATTTTTTTTTTCCGACCATGTATAAATGTGATGCGAAAAATGTCACATGATTAGGAGCAATAGGAATTTAACAATAGCGGTCACACATGAGGGGAAAAGTGCTGTGAAAGCAAGGTGGATTCACATGGAAGTACCACCCTGAAAGCTATTGCCTGTGTGAATGCACCAGCATTTTCATTTTGTAAGTTTTTCAGAAAGAATAGTTATCTATTTTTTGGCTTTCCTTGAATGCCTTTGGATGGATATATACAAAACTGTGATTTTTTTTTTTTTTTTGCAGTATTATGGATAATTACCCAAATTCTCAAAACTTCTATAAACACTCAGTTTTTCAAATGTACTTAAGGATGCTGACCTTTACTTGTAACGTAGTGAAACATTATGGGAAAAAGGTCTGGGCATTTTAAGATACCGCTCTTTTTTTTTGCCTCAATTTTTTTTTTTTGTTTTGAGTAGAGTGGAATATTCTACCCATTCCAGCTGTGAAATGATTGTTCAAAGGAAGTTTCAGTTCTGCTTCTCTCCTTTCAGGAACCTTCCTTATTTTATTGTTTAGTGTTTTGCATTCACATTTAACAGTGGATGATTTTCTGCTTAAATTGTATTCTATTCAGATAATAACAAATGGTGTATCTATGCAGAATATATTTTGATATGTTTTCAAAGTATCCTTGTGTTCCAGTTACTTTAGAGAAAAAAGAATTTCTGTTTATAACAACAGTCACTGGGGTGGAAGACTTACCTTTTACATTGCCTTAGGTTGTTTTACATCTACCGCCTCGTTCTCTCTTCCTACACGTTAGTAGTATCTTTAACATGATAATGTCATGTAGGGGTGGTCTTGATAGTTGTAGTATGAGTAATGCAAACTGTTATTATTTAACCCTCCAGACAATACCTATTATTTAAAGATTGAAGTTTATAAGGTCAGAAAGATACAGTTCATCCAATTATCCTGCAGTTTTAATCTAGGGGAAGGTAAAACAACCCATGAGTTAAAAGCTAATTATCCTCATCTTTGGGAGGGGGGGGCAAAAATTCCTCCCAAATGCAAATATGGTAATGAAAATAATTCCCTGTATCAATAACCTGCCTTCTTTTATCTAGTTTCCATACTTTTATTCTTACATTCAAGGAAGGTCCATTTTAAACTTTTTCAGATCAATCATGCCAAATTCCTCAGGAGGAAAGCCATAACCTTACTGTTTTTACAGTGAATAACCCCCTTTTATGTTGGTGCACAACTTTCTTTTCTCTAGATATAGATGATGTTATAGTAATACAAGTTTATTAGATCCCCTTTTTTAACAGTGATACCATATTTACCCCATGATAGTCCTGTGGAACAGACTCTGTCATTTTAGAGTCCCTACATAAAAATAAGGGTCTGTCTATGCCAGTGCATAATTCCCTTAGGACCCTGGGTGTATGCCATTTGGAATGAGTGATTTGTTGGCATTGCTCATGTATTTCATCTTGGGTTAGGCAGGTGACATTTAGTTGAGCATGTATCTCTGTATTTCAATCAAAGTGTTATTTTCTCTTTGAATACAGTAGAGAAAATCATGTTTAATAAAATTGCTTTCTTCCGATCTGCCCCCTCAGTTATTCTGCATGCAACTTGCAGGTAGGTGCTTTTATTTGTTTTTACATCATTTATTTTAAACAATATACCTTTGTTTTGTTTTAGCAGATTCATTTTTTTCTTTCTGCCATATCTCGCTCCAAGTAAAAAATTTTTATCCACATAAATTTCCTCTTATTTTTGAGCTCTTTTATTCCCAAAGGGTATGTACATCATACAATAAATAGTCAAGATTTTTTCAAAAATATCACAATGAAACAGTCTCTCTTCTTATCAAGGAGAAACACAAATGAAGGATTTCCTTTTCTGAGTCATAACCCCTTGATCTAAAATTTACAGAATCATTTATTAGCGAGCCTTCTCCCCTCCTCAAAATAAGCCGCCATAGGAAATTTGCTTTCAATGAACAAAATAATGATTTCAAAATACTTCAGCCTCCTATAAATAAAAGTGGCATAACTGTGGCCAAAATTTTAATTGTAATTTTGCACTGATAAAGCCTCCACAGTTTTCAGAGTAATGTTGCTGAACTAGAATAGGACAGACATTTCAATACCTGGTTCGTGTGCAAGCGCAGCCTCCTGGAAGACCTTTTTGGAGACTCAGAAATTCAATAATGGGAGCAGCATCTATTTTATACCATGGAATAAGCAGAGTGTTCTAAACAGATATTAGTGACTGTAACTTAAATAATTTTGTGCAATCGAAAACTGGAGGCACAGGTATAGTCAGAACGGCTTCACATTATTAACAGTCATTGAATTCTTTTTATGAATAAGCAACAGTCCCGTAAGCAAATTAATCAATAGTAGGAACAAGGCATAGTCAGCATAGAGAAATCAAAGTGGCCTAATTTGGTGGTCTGATTCAAGATCCATCCATTCATAGCTGCAATGATATTTCTAATATTTACTTGTTTATTATTTAGTGATAGCTTATGAAATGGCAGTTGAAGAGAACTACAAACAACATGTTGCTAACAAAATAATATTTATATAAATCGTGGTTCACTTCCTGCTTATAATTCAGATTACGAAATGCCTATGATGTGCAATTAAATTAACACTCCTATCATACCCAAATGGTTCTAACTATAAAATAAAGGATTCTGCATCCTAAAATAAAATAATATGGCACCCAACCATTTTAGATGGTATTATCATAATTAAATCAATATATTTATTTATTTGTAATCAGAACTATCTTTCCAACTTTAAGGCATGTATGTATATATATATATATATATATATATATATATATATATATCAACAACAAGAGTAAATCCTGCATATGTATAGAGCATAGTACGATAATATATTCCAAGCATATTTTCCTTTTGTATAATACATTAGCAAGTTTGTAGCTGCACCTACTTGAATTTCAAATAATAAATATAAATGTATCACAAGTTCCAGATGCATAAAATTGATTAAAGGTTTTATTCAGGAAATATTTAATAACTGCACACTTTATAATTTAGCTTATAACACCAACAACACCATTGCACAAATGTAATTTATGTTGTGCTATAATGTATCAAAAATATGGTTGTTTTATTTATATCAAATGACAGTAAGGGAAAAAATAAAACAGTATTACTTTCTCTCTCATTGATTGCTTAATCTTCAATTGTTATCTTTATTTTTTTTAAATTCTACAATAAGTTTTAAAGGCGTTATTCATCAAAGTCCAAATTCACCTTGCATAGTATCTCTGCACTTGTTCATGTCAATACGACTAGGAAGTCGTGATTTCACTTCTCCTTATTCATGAAACAGCAGATAGCGCCGGACGCCATCGCATGCGTAGTGTATCGTAGTCAGTTGCATTATAGTACTATAATATAGAAGTCATATGGAGTGAGGAGAACTCCTCCAGTGAAGGGCAGTGACGTCAGTCTCATGATATCCCACTAACTGTGAAAAATACTTATTTTTAAATGTCCCCTACTCTCCCTAGTACATGTTTAATAGTAGACTAATTTAGTCATAGTCGCCATTGTTACTTTTGAATGAATAGTCACCTTACGCAACACTGTAGCCCTGCCATTAACCTCTCAATCAGTAACTCTGATCTGGACGAAGGCAAACAGGTAAATTCGGAGCAGTACACACTGCAGAATCCGCTCCTTTGACAGATTACGTTGCATGCTGATTAGCCGAGTTACCTGTGCACATGCACACAAATTGATGCGAAAAGCTCCATAAGTCCGCTACTAGAGTAAGTGTCAGAATTGGTAGCAAATTCATCACATCGCAGAGATTGTTGAATAAGCGGAGTTGGAGAAGTTGCGAATAGACGTGAATATGGACATATATGTACAGTGGGGAAAAAAAGTATTTAGTCAGTCACCAATATTGCAAGTTCCACCACTTAAAA